>NW_020868337.1:1003840-1016340 GCF_003789085.1 Penaeus vannamei
TAGAATTTACAATGCTAAGTTATGATGGAATCCAAGATGTCTTTACTGCTATACTTGTGATCATCATAGTGTCAGTCATTGTTGCACTGGCATGGTTATCAACAAATGTCAGGGAACAGCCCTTGGTTGCAACAGCGGTTGTGGTGTTCCAGAGTGAGCGGACTGGTGAGAATCATACTGAAAGTTCAAATGAACAGAGTCAGAGAGAAACACAAGGTGGCAGTGCTCGAGAGGGTGAGGCAAGTGCTGTAGGCTTAGCCAACATTGTAAAAGAAAGTGAGAACTCCAGTGTTAATGGGGAACCAGATATGGAAGTACCAGAAAGAACTGATGGAAACTCTAGCAAGGGCAGAAGTGACATGCCAGAGTCGGAAAGCACAGAAGTGCAGAATGAAATCAAACCAACTCCAATGACTAGCATGGAGGCCGATATCGAACCTACAACCAACTCTCCGGTGTCCTGCACAGAGTCTGCAGATGTAGAGGGTCAAGGTAGTGAAACAAAATCCCCTGAAAGTGATGTCACAGGTCAGCTTGGATCCTCAAGCACTCCGTCCCAAGTAAACAGAGATGAACAAAAGGATTCTGCACCCGAAATGGAGGTTCGAAAGCGTAGGTTGCAGCAGTTTATGTCCATGGGCGAAAATTCTTCAAGTAAAGGTACTGAAAATCACAGTGAGTCACCTAGCCCACTAACGCGTGATGAAGACTCTTACCTGCACACTACCAATGATAAAGGCACTGGCCATAAAGACGACACTGTTTTAAAAGACTCATTTTGCAATAGTAGAATCGTAGTAGAAAATTGTACATCATCAGACAAATCAGAGCAGAGTTCAGCATTGGACTCTGAAGGGGAAGAAGATACACGACCCCCAGGAAGTATAAGGATACGGTTGAAATTCTTAGACGAGACTCAGAGATTTGTTTTTGCACAGCTGACGGAACAAGTTGGAAGCTTTAAAAGGTAAGATATTACTCTTTTAAACTAAAAGAACATCCTATTTTATTAGAGAAATTAGCTTCAAGTATATGTAGAATAGTTGCTTGAACATAAATGGAAATATACTAGTTGAAAATAATTTTGTTGGATATATAAGTAATTTTTGTATTAGCATGACAACTGTTTTTTCTTTGGAAATCATCTTCTTGAAATTTGATTTTGTCTCGACTAAAATTGTATTAGTCTACAAAAAAAAGCATCTGATATGTCTGTTTATTCACTGAAATATAACAAATTTCATACACTTCAGCTGTTTTTACAGATAGATATAAGGAAATATTTCTGTTATACTTGATCAAGGCATGTTCTTTTGATACTGAATGTGCATTGCAGTATTTCTGTTTTAAAATGCATTTTAATCAGAGTAAGGGAGTTCTCTAAAGTAACATATATTTTTTGCATTTTTGAAGCCCTGTTGGTATCTGTATAAAGGGCCTAGGTAAACCAATTGCTGTTTGAACCCATGCGAAGAAGAGAAATAGTAGTAAAGCAGTGCTAATGAAGATATTAAAGTGTCTTAAATTAACCATGAGTAAATTTGGAAGTGTCTACATAACTTCAGTTACCTGTTAACTTTCTTGTATAAGATTGTGTATTCCTAATGTATTACTCTGAATACATTGTGAGTTTTAAAGAACTTGAGAAAAAGAAAATTTAACACAACTCTGGTGACTGGAGCACACCCTTAAAAGAGTAT
Source organism: Penaeus vannamei (assembly GCF_003789085.1). NCBI lineage: Eukaryota > Metazoa > Arthropoda > Malacostraca > Decapoda > Penaeidae > Penaeus > Penaeus vannamei. The sequence continues at coordinate 1,005,541 of NW_020868337.1, forward strand.
TACTTTTCTGACCTATAAATAGCCTAGACAGCACAGTGCTGACCATTATCTTTTGCTGGCAGTAATAATGTTTGTAATCTTTTCCAGACTGAAAAAAATAACCTAAAACACTTCCCATAAACATTATAATTCAATATAATTAGCTGAGCAGACATTTAACAACAAGATTGATGTATGTTAACCATATTCATTTATAATGTTAGTTAGGAAATCTATCACAAGAACTACACAGCATAAATTACTTTCCAGAGTATTGTAGTATTATTGAGACAGAAACCCTGAGACTATGTGATTGAAATTTGGCTTAAGGATTATCAAAGTTGACAAAACCGGTTAACAACCTTATGACGGATGGCATATGTAGGCCGTCATTCTGTGACAGGGGTGAGTTTATATCCTGGATGGCGCCTTTGCATGCTATGATAAAGGAGGCTGCTCTATTTTCTGTACCATATATAGGTATAGACTTTTTTGGCTTCCAAAGTAGGCCTGGACTCTTTTTTTTTTTATTGGAAAGTGGTAATTGAGTTTAGATGCAAAGACAAGAGGAACTTCTGATTTTTATCCTGGGCAAGCAACCTTGATATTAATACCAGTGCAGTCAGTGGCTAGTGTGCTTTGATTATTCTTAAGGGCCATTGAATTAAGAGTTACAGAAGTCACAGATTGTTATTATTACTGAAAATCAATCTCTGAAACTAAAGTCTGTCTCAGCTTGACATATCTTAAATGATTAGAATCAAAGAACTGGTGCCAGTACTATATTCACACTTTGGTATCTAAATACTATTTAGCAAAGAGATCATTTGGATATTATTTTCATAAATTCCATTACTAGGATGGTTTTCAGACACAATTATTTTCAAAATTATCTTTTTAGTTCTTGCGAATGCTTACATCTTGTGTGTATATACTTTTTTCCTGGTATAGTATGTGTTTGTCCTTTCTAGCATTATGCCTGCTACATAGTGTCACTGAAGATCTAAGGTTTTTCCTTATGTTCAATTTGCTTTGTTTTTTTCTGGTAAAAATAGATATATTAATTGTAACTAAATAGATTTACTTTTGAATGATTATATATATTTTTTTGTATAACTATCCTTATTTGTTGCCCACAAACAAACAATTCAGGAATAAAGAAGAAGGAAAGAGAAATCACAATCTTTGTAACTACTGTATTTTTCATGCACACTGTATTCGCATCACTTCTATGGGAAACTTTCAGTAATGTACTCTAAGGATAATCCTATTTCTTTACCTGTTTTTATTTTATTCTTAATTTGTTTATTTATTTATTTAATACAGAGCCATATATCATTACATTTTATTTGGAAATGTCCAAAGTTACACCATTTGACGGTAGATATAAAATGCTTTATCACTTTATGAGCATTAGGCATAAAGCTAGCCATATCTTTCCTGCAAAGTAACTCACGGCTTGCATTCCAGACAACACTTCTCCATAGAAATGGATGCGAATCGCCGCATCCGCCTGATTTTTAACGGACAGCTGTTGAGCCAGGATAACTCGACACTAGCACAGTATGGCTTGTTTGACAACTGTGTAGTTCACTGCCATGTATCTCAGCCGCAGCAAACGAGTAGGAACGCTAACCAGAATGAGTCAGTAGCCCACGAAGAGGAGGATGCGTATATGTCTGGTCTCTTGGTAATTATACCCGTGATGTTGTAATGGAACATGGATGAGAGAGAGAGAGAGAGAGAGAGAGAGAGAGAGAGAGAGAGAGAGAGAGAGAGAGAGAGAGAGAGAGAGAGAGAGAGAGAGAGAGAGAGAGAGAGAGAGAGAGAGATTAATCCACATCATTTTGCAATATGTTCTTCCCATATATGTAACGTAGTCTGATAGTCATTCATAACCTATGTGTGAGGTTAAAGGTGGTAGTAAAGTGAGCCCTATATCGTTAAGTGTTGTAGGATAATTCTCTCAATGGTTGAATAAATAGATGTATTTACTCTGTTTCTTCTCCCTCCCCAATGCACCCACTTTGTTAAAGATGAAGGTCACAAGTGAATAATTTTGGAGTTTTCATATGAGAACAGAAACAGAAGTGTGGCACATTTTTTCTGTATTGTATTTACATGTTATGTAGAAAATATGATGATATTATCTTTCAGATTATAAGACCTTGTTTTTATGTGTGCAATCCTCATAGCAACAAAGCTGTAATTTTTTATGGTCAGCCTTATTTCATAACTGGTCAGGCACCGCACCCCTCTTTCAAAGTAATAATTTGATAATTTTAATGTAGCTATAGTGTTTATGTTGCTATCCATATTCACACAGTGTCTGTTCATATTTGTAGCTAGACCTGCCCTTCAACATGATAATGTTAAAAAATGGGAACATATAAAGGTGAATGAGTTAAAAGCATTAGCACTTCAGAGAGGATGCTAAGAATGAGAAAGTCGTAGAAACTTCAAATACAATGTTCTTTAACTTGTAGCAAATACAAACCAAACGGAAACAAATGAGAGCAAACATCGAGCACAACTGGCGGCAAACTAAAAATATGCAAAAGTTAAATATGTCCTGTATTATCAAGTTGATGGTTGCTGATGTCAGTTCTTGCAACATGCTAGTACTATAAAGTCATGTAAAACATATAAGTTCCCAATTTTATAATATTATACAGGAGCAGAAGCTAGATTTTATAACTGAACACACCTAGTGTAGTATGGAAAACAACATAAACACTGCATATAACTCAATCAACGTAATAGCTACAGAGGAGGGACACGGCTCCTGGTCAGATATGAAAGAAGGTAACTCTAGTAAGTATCCATTCAGAATTTCTTGGCACCCAAGGTTTTAGATTTTTAAGATTCTTTCTACCAACATAATGTGTGATTTTCACTTTTATTTTCATTTTCACCCCAACAGGCTCCACTCCTATACTTTGTGATGGGGATGATGTGGTACCTTCGCTACGAATATGGCCACCTTTTTAACACCATGTCAACAGTCATTCTCCTATTTCTCACAGCCCTCCTCCTGTTTTCGACTTACCTTCTATACATAACTCAAAATGTGCCTGAAAGTAGGAGCACAACCCAGGTGTCAGCACATTCTGAAACTGAGACACAAAGTGCATTATAGGCTAGAAAATAAGATTTTTGTATATAAAAATTCTTTATTATTTACTATACATACCTGCAATATTGTCTAAAGACTCATACAGAGATGCTTTATACAAGCTTTAGAACTATTGAGATAAGTTTGGTGATTCTCCTCTCATTTCTTTCTTGCAGAGGATAATTGAGATTCTACATTCAATTTCAGATTCGGAAATTTGAAGAGAATATAGATGTACTCTTAATGTGTAAATAAATGTGAAGGTGCAATTTTATTCTTTATTTCTTTCTTACTTTCCTTTTTTCCTTACTTTTTTGTGCTTCTCTTCCTCCCATTTTCTCTTTGATTTTATCCCTTCCTTCTGTTTTTTTCCTTGTTTTCCTTCACAAACTTCCTGTTCATCCTATATGTCTTATACACCACGTATTCCTATTATTCATACTACTATAGGCATTATGAAATATGGCTCTGCTCACATGTAGACCTATTTCTGTGACATATTTGTAAAACAGATCAACCATACATCCTGGCTCCTTAATGTGTCATATCAGTATTTATATACTGTAGGGCTGTTGCATAGGTTTTATATCACTGCAGTATTTTCATGCTTGTATCTATATGAATCCATAACACATATGATATGCCCTTTCATTTGATGTGATGTTTTTGAAGAAATAAATTGGACAGATAAGTCTATATCTATGTTTATTTTACAGGTTTTTTTGTATCATTCTCTTCAAAAGATAAAGATATTTAAGTTGACCTTGCCATATAAAAACAACTGATTCTGCCGATACCAGAACCAAAACTGATACTGTTGGCACATCCCTTCTTAATAAAGTGTCGATACTTTTGGGAAAAAATATTGTGTTTGTACAACATGTACAAAAAAGTTAGAAAACTTTCGAGAAGTGAACATGGAGTAAAGAGTTATTCAGAAACCAACTGCCAGTCTTGGTTGTTAGACCTGATCCTTAATTTTATAGTATAAGAGGAAGACTTTATGTTAGTGAACAGAAACAGATCTCTCATGTTCAATTTTTGTTGGATAAAAGACACTAGCCCTTTTAAGATACTGTAAGATGCTTTGATATGTCTTCATAATTTGCTTTGTGATATATGGAATTGCATATGTAGCCAGGGTAGGGGGAAATTAATTCTTTGTCACTTTTCTCTTCTCTCTCTCTCTCTCTCTCTCTCTCTCTCTCTCTCTCTCTCTCTCTCTCTCTCTCTCTCTCTCTCTCTTCTCTCTCTCTCTCTCCTCTCTTCTCTCTTCTCTCTCTCTCTCTCTCTCTCTCTCTCTCTCTCTCTCTCTCTCTCTCTCTCTCTTCTCTCTCTCTCTCTCTCTCTCTCTCTCTCTCTCTTCTCTCTCTCTCTCTCTCTCTTCTCTCTCTCTCTCTCTCTCTCTCTTTCTCTCTCTCTCTCTCTCTCTCTCTTCTCTCTCTCTCTCTCTCTCTCTTCTTCTCTCTCTCTCTCTTCTCTCTCTCTCCTCTCTCTCTCTCTCTCTCATCTCTCCTCTCTCACTCACACACACACACACACACACATCACACACACACAACAACACAACACACACACACACACACACACACACACACACACACACACACACACACACACAAAGTCTCGGAATGAATGACAGCACGCCAATCACCTTGTCTCTTATCTCTATACTGCTACAACAGATCTTGCTTTCCGTTGCTCTTAGAACACCAGGAGGGTCCCTCGTAACATTCATATAAGATGTGCATGACATTATTCTTTTCCTCTTGGATATATGAACAGGTACTACTTATTTTATTTTTATACATCTTTTGTTTTATGTTATTTAAAAGTATTATTATTATTATATTTTTTTCTTTTTCTTTTTTTTTGGGGGGGTGGGTGGGAGGGGGTATCTCTTTCCTGCTCTCTTCACTTCTATCTTTATCTAACTTACATGAGTCTACATGTGTGAAGGAAAGTTCTTTCTGAGCTAGAGAACAATCTTCCTTTTTTTTCGGTATATTGTTTCACTCTTTGCCTTTTCATTACTCTTACCCTTTTGCAATTAATAAATCCCACCTGCCTTATGAAAGACTTGACTGATGCTGCAACAAGAAAGGAAATCTATAGATACGTTTGACAGTTACAAATGTAAACACCTTTTGATCACATTTGGATCAGATTTGACCCTGCAGTTGTAGATAATCTTGGTAGTTTTATGAAGTGACTTGGTTGTTTCATTTGTGCCTTCACTGGGTATCTCTCTATTTCAGTATGTTGTGATGCCTTTAGCAGATGGCATACGAGGCATAGATTCATAAGGAATTCACAAGACGGATGTATTCAAGATTTAGATACTTTATTATGTGTGGTAGATTTTATTCAAGATATCCTTTATGTTTTAATTATATATATATATATATATATATATATATATATATATATATATATATATATATATATATATATATATATATATATATATGTATATATATATGAATATATATATGCATATAAATTGTGTGTGTGTACATATATACACACATGTGCTGTTACTCAGACTGTTTATGCTATATAATTAATTTTATACGGAAGGAAAGTTCTTGAACAATTTGTTTTATTCTGTTCATATATATTTTGTGATTTTATGTATGTGCAATTATCACTTCAGACATTGTGCTATGCTACCTAGGGGAAAAAGTTTCAGTATATTTAAACATAGGGTTTTGATAGACAGTTGCAATTAAGTATTGCAAAAAAATATGGAATGTAGCTAAATCATGGAGGATACATTCCGATTATTCTGTGTTTAATGTTAAAAGCACTGGGTAATGTCCCCCTCCCTGATATAAATAGATAATAATGGAGCTTTAATGTAAAACGTGGGGTGTATGATATGAACTATAAGCATTATAAGTAAGTGGATTGTTATCTATACCAAGTATAAAATTTTTGTAAAGGATTTAATAACCAGGGAAGCTAGAATATGTGTAGATTATTATGAAAATCTGTAACATCAAGATTTTTGACTAAAGAAACTTTAAGATATATCATACTCAGGCAAATACAATTCTTCGTAGTGTTCTGTTGTTTATGGCGACAGATGTATAGCATAAACTAGCTTCTTTCTGCAAGTGAAAGTAGGAGGCAAAGTCCAGTTATTATTACTGTTGTTATTATTATTATCATCATCATTAGTACTTTTGTTTATATACATATTTTTTTCTTTGTCACTTTTGCAACCCTGTAGTTAATACTTAAGTCACAAAGCTTCTTCAGCTGATTTAGATGTGATACATATTTTGATCTTCCTTATTAGTTATTCCATGAATATAAGATGTTTATTTCGGGTATTTATCATGCACAAAATAAACTTTTGTTAGCATTATAATTCTATAGGTCTATTAAAATTTTGCAGTGAGAAAAAGAGATGTCCGGCTTTAACTCACTTCACCAATGCTCCTTTTTATTACTTAGCAATTAATTGTATATTTTACTCTGTGATAAACTATAAGATATAAAGAAGGATCATAGTATTAAAAATTATGAATACTAATTAAAATGTTTTTTCTAATAATTATTGTGCAAAAGAGATTTTATAAGAAAGCATTATCTGTCTTAGTTGGGTCCAGGTTTATCATATCTTTTTGTAACCACAAAGTAATTTGATGATATTTACCCCTATATGTCTGAAAGAATAGGCCATGAGCATTCTAAAGCACATTTTTATGTCACGGGCCTATTACATGAAATGAGCTGGCATCATAGTATAATTCTATACCCCAGATACTTTTGCATCTCCACAGAGACAATGTGCAGCCAGCAGCTTTATCATTATTATTATCATTGTCAGTATTCTTATTTCTGATTATCATGATCATTACCATTACCCTCCTCATTGTCATTATCAGTGACAGAAGTATGCTATTAATGTTATTGCTATAGCTGAAATAATAGACCTGAAATGTCTGTCAAAGATAGCCCTCAAAAAAGAAGTGTAATTTACCTAGGTAATGGCTCTCAGGAAAGTAACGTCCGTTCATGATGTTTCTCCAAGATATAAAATGAAGGTAATAAGGGCAATCTAAGAAAGTCTTTGAACTAAGGTATTTTGATGTAGGAGGATGTTCCACAGTAAACTACATTTTTCTTTCAGAAGTGGTAATTTTAAAGCTATAATATTTTGCTTCTTCTGTTGCTGAATACCACATAATTAACACTCATAAGTGCTGATATAGAGTAGCATGCATAGGTCTGATGATGCCTGGGGCCAACTTGATTATATGCCCCAGTAACTGAAGTATAAGGCCTAGTACTGCAAAATATTATGAGAACGGGAGATATTTAGGATACGCAAACACATATGAACTATGAAGTAAACACTTAAACTTGATTTAAATATAAACTTCAAATCGCAATCTCATTTCTCTCTCTGATTAAATGCCCCCCCCCCCCCATTTGGATTCTCTGGCCCCCAGTCCCATGTCCCCTCCCCCTGCACACCACTGCTATTATATCTTCAGCACAGTAAGCATTAAACCTGTAGAACTGCTGCCCTTTTATAAATAATGGTTCCTGTCTTGAGCTTGAAGACAGTAAGAGAGATATAAATGATTAATTAATCTGAAAACTTTATTGTAACTTGATTATGCTATATTTACATTTATGTATGAGGGAGGCTTCAAAAAGTTATGGAATTTTTCCACGAACTTTTTGAAGCCCTCTCGTATGTATGTATGTATTATGTATGTATGTTTGTGTGTGTGTGTGTATACATTATATATATATATATATATATATATATATATATATATATATATTATATATTAACACACACACACACACACACACACACACACACACACACACACACACACACACACACACACACACACACACACCACACACACACACACACACACACACACACACACACACACACACAACACACACACACACACACACACACACACACACACGCACACACACACACACACACACATGCATATATAATATATATATATATATATATATATATATATATATATATATATATATATATAATATATATATATATATATATATATATATATATATATAAAAGAAAACGAGGATGGAAACATGCGTAGCAATTTTCGTAGCATTGAGGAAATCCGCAAAGTGTTAAAAAACAAAAGCATTCGAACGTTAGATTACCATTTGAAGAAAAAAAACAAGTTGCAATGTGTAAAAAATAGAACCAAGGGGATCTATTTTTCAAAGGGTCCACGAAGACACGAATGGTTAACTAAACAGACGATATTCAGATGCAGAAGACTCAGATATATAATATTAGTCTCGACGATAATTATAAGACGAATTTATTAAACCAAGACCTGAATATATGTTGGTATGTTAAGAAACAGGAAGCAGCATCCGCCAGAAATGCCGGTATGCAAATAGAGTAAATTATTTCTATAGTTCCAACCGCTTGTGGTTTTTGAATGAATGTAAAGCAGTTAGGAACGATGTTGTGAACGGAAGAGAGGAAAATTTGAGTCGGAATCCTAAAACATGGGAAAGTGAGATACCGGTGAAGATTGTATGTTTTACCTGGAGAGAGAGAGAGAGAGAGACGGAGAGAGAACGCGAGAGGAGGAAGGCCGGAGGCGGGAGCGACGGAGGACGAGGAATCTGCCCGAGAGGATACGCGGGAGGGAGAGAGGATGAAGATGGACGGAGGAATGAGGCGGGCGCGGTAGTGGGGAGCGGAGGCCATAGGCAGGGAAGAGAGTGGAGTGGAGGAGACGGCGCTCAGAGGAGTAGGTTCGAAGACACCCGGGTTAAAGTACTTGTGACAGAGACGTGAATCCTGGAGAGAGTATTCTGGGGAGAGACGACTGAGAATTGCCTCGGAGAGGAGATGATGTCGTGCTGGTATCGTGAGCCAGGTGATCCGGACTAGAAGATCGACACGTCTTCCGATTTCGCGTCACTCTCTGTTAGCGGCTACTATCTCTTGCCATTTCGCTACGTGAAATCCATCGGTCTAATGACATCGCCACAGTACTCCAGACGACAATTATCTACATGAGTTGTACATAACCCGACTTTCAGCCTAGGCACTTGTCAGACACCGTTAGGGCTCGAACTGATGAGTCTATCTGGGGTGTGGTTCGTGTGAACTCGCTGTCGAGAAGCTCCTCTAGGTGTATCTAATAGCACGCTTCGAGTATACATTAGGATGAGAGATTGGTAGAGAGTATATGATGTTTATCGTTTTTTTTGTTCAGTTGGTCAGCATAGAGAGGTATGGGTGAGATTGTCCTGGCAGGAAGAGAAAAGAGTAAGTGCGGGTGAGCATTTTTTTATTATCCATGAATGTGAATGAATGAAGAGGGAGTGCAGTCAAATTCAAGGAGGGAGATGGAGGGAGAGAGGAGAAATTAATATTGTTATATAGGTAAATAATAATAAAAAAGACATTCCTTTAATATTGGCACCATCGGGTATAACGGACGAAAGTGGTGGTGGTTTATTGTCTTTGGTAATACAGGCAGTGCTAGTAGCAGGTATTGTTCGTTGCCGGTTTTAAGTGTGTACTCGATATCTTGGGGGTCTAGTCTCGGGTTATCGTGTTCTCGCTCCAGTGTTGAATTGTTTTTTTATCTTTGTTATAGTTGAAAATACTTTTTAATCCCTGTTTGCTCTTCTGCTCTCTCCTTCCCCTCGGCATTCTGTCCCGCGGTGTCCTCCGTGGTCCGGGCTCGTCCTTGCCTGCGTGGCTCTTGCTCGATCTCCTGCGCTGAGATGAGGTCTCTCGCTGCGCCATCTTAGGAACGTGCTGACTACCTAAGACGTACAGGGCCAGGCGGTGGTTTTGGTGTCTTTATCTTGAAACTGGCAGATCCCAAAGAGAAAGTAAGAGAAAGTCACCAGATTAGACGCTCTTATTAGAACTTCTCTTCGTTTACTAATATTTTAGCATTAACCTCTTTTGATGCTATTATAGAGTAAAAATCAAACATACACAGCAAAAAATGATCTTACCCACTACTCCCAACGTGACCCTAGTCCAGCTAAGCCGGACCTTACATGACCCGGGACCTACCCTTGTACTCCCCTGAACCTCGGGAAATTCCTAATATACGTTTCCCGTTTATTTCATATTTTAAGAGTATCTGGACATCGATATCCTAGGGCTCCTTGCGATCTCTTCTCTCATTCAGTCATATTTGTAATAGGGTAGGAAACGCGTAGGAGGGCTAGTGAGGAGGGAGGGAAGTGGTATATCCGTTTCTCACTATTTCTCTTCCATAACTGTGCCTATTACCGCTCTCTTCTTGGTCTCTCTCTCTCGTCTCTCTCTCTTCTTTCCTCTTCTCTCTCTCTCTCTTTACTCTCCTTCCTCTCGAAGATATCTTATCTCTCGTCTCTGCTCTCTCTACTCTCTCTCTCTCTCTCTCTCTCTCTACGCTCTCTCTCACCCACCACACAACAACCAACGGGATTTCCATCTGTCGGGATTTCCTCTATTATATTCTACTCAGTATACCCTACTGCCCAGATAAAAACTTTATCTAGACTTACTGTCCAATTCTATTGAATTTCTGGCATCATTGCATCGTGCTTATGTAGTGATGGCCTGAACTGTTGATTATGTTAAGATTGAAAATAATAATTTGATTGGGATAGACAACAAAAAAAATTTGAATCAAATAGTAAGCATTCTATATTGTTAA
>NW_020868337.1:1028840-1039141 GCF_003789085.1 Penaeus vannamei
GACACACACACCAAATAATTATAGAGAAACAAACAATATATTATCAAAAACACGACATACAAATAAAGCTTTTTAAAAACGACGCGCGATTTCGGGAAAAGAACCATCGCCCCGTCTCGGCGGACCCGAATGCCAATGACGTCACGGAGCGAAAATAGCCGAACGCAGTCGATGGAACGGCCCTGAAGCGTCCTGGTCGCCTCTCCAACCTGTGTGTTTTTGCTGCGTGTGTGTTTGTGAAGCTTGAGTGGCGCGTGCCTGCATGGTCAAGATGAGTTGCTACATCCAAGTTTGCGAAGAAGAGAATGACGAGCCCATCGAGATCCCCACGGAGGAGGACAGCACCCTTTTGCTGTCGACTCTGGTGGCGCAATTCCCCGGCGCTTGCGGCTTGAAGTACCGACACCCCGACAGCCGCGGTCTGCGTGGCGTCAGGCTCGTCGATGGCCGCCTCCACGCTCCCGACGAAGGATGGAACTACGTCTTCGTCTGCGTGTTCCCCAAAGGTGAGGGTGCGGATCATTTTTTTTTCGTTGGGGCTTCGGGCTGGGGCGGAATCTCTAGAATTATGTAGGCCTACGCGGCGCTGGCTTGGGACGCCGGTGCTCGGGGTGGGGGCCGGGAGGGGACGCCATGGACGCCTCATTTCCGCCTTTTGGACGCGTTGCTCGGGCCGGGGCGGAGCGGGAGGGAGGCCGCGGGTTCCTCTTAGCGTGGGGAAAGATCAGGGGAGGAAGCACGGCGAATCAAGGGGTAAAATCGAGAAAATGGGACTTAGGAAAAGCAACGCGTATGTGGCGGCGCGGCGGGGGGGACGGTGGGGGGGGAGGGGGTACCGGAGACAAACCGGGAGAAAGAAGGTAAAAAAGACCATTTCCCTCCTTTCCCCTTCGCGAATAACCTTTTCCCTCCCCCTTCGACCCCGAAAACCCAGAATCCAGCATCGCGCGAACGGAAATAGAGGGGGAAAAGTCAGGGCGCGAGATGGCGGCGTCGGCGGCGGTGTGGCGGCGGAGGGCGCGTGGATCGCCGGCGTGGGGACGCGGGCGGCCTGGGGAGGGGGGGGGCAGGACGCCGGGAATGGAGGAGGATGAGGTGGCGCCATCGACGTCTTATCTCTGCCCTCTCCCGTCTCCGTTTCTTGGGCTTGTTTCACGCGCGGAGATGGGAAAAGAAGACGGAGGAGAAAGCATGGCGGTTGGAGAGGAGAGGCTTGGGATGGCGGGGACGGTTAGAGGAGGGTGGGGGGGGGGGTGAGCCGGGCACGAGGCGATGCCTTGAAAGCCAGATGAAGAAGAGCATCTTGTAGGCGTGTAAGAGGGAGGGGGTGATAGGGAGTAGGTTGAATGTAGGAGAGGGTCGGTTCGGGGACCGGTAACGAAGAAATAGGCGAATTTGGGAGTATTTTGTTAGTAGTGGAGCAGAGGCCTCTCTAAGGGGCTTGTAGGTAGACGAATTGAGGATGCTTGATGTGAGGAATGTATGACGTGGTAGAATGCCCTGGAAATACTAATATTGTAATGTATTAGCGTTCCCAGTTAGTAGAGGGACTACTTGAATTTTTTTTTTTTTGTATAGAATAAGTGGTTTGGGAAGGGTATTTATTGATGTTCCCATATTTACTGACTAGTTGATATGTAAATAACCAAATTGGAATAGAAATTTAGGCTTACTGTCACTATTATAGTGCCCACTGTTGGTACTCTGAATCTAAATATGGGCAACTGTTATACAGTTGCTGAACAATCTTCATTTTCATCAGAGAACAAGAGGAAGTCTGATGACCACTTGGAGAGCTCCATGTCGAAGACCAAGCGAATGGAAAGCAAGCAGAGGTGCTCCGATCTGATTGTACTTGGCCTCCCCTGGAAGACAACTGAGAAGGAACTGCGTGAATACTTTGAACCTTTTGGGGAGGTTCTTATGGCCCAGGTAAGTGGTTTCCTGGATTTCGGCTCTTGTTTGCACTTACCTGGTTGTATCAAAATGTAGCTGATATTTGGAAAGTTTGAGCTTCTGATGAAGGTGGTTCTTAGGGCAATGCTAATTTTGGTTTCCATTATCACCAACAGGTTAAGAAGGACCCCAAGACTGGCCAGAGCAAAGGTTTTGGTTTCATTAGGTTTGGCAACTACGACACCCAGCAGCGCGTGTTGTCACAGCGCCACATGATTGACGGACGTCTTTGTGATGTCAAGATCCCCAACTCGAAGGTAGTTTGCCACCATACTTTATTACTTTTGCTTGTTTGATGATGAGGATAATATTCTTGATGGTACATAGTTTTAAGTCAGTGGTATAATTCTGATAATGAAGTGTATGGCTATTAAGGCCGATACTAAATGCTTGATTTATTTCAGTTTGGCAGAAGGTCTAGACCATTGGTGTGCTATTTGTAGACATGAGAGATTTTTGTAATTAGAAAGTAATGTAGAATGATGAAATGCTAGAAGTCTAATGTATTTTCTTCTAGCAGGAAGGTATGGTGCAGCAGGTGAACAGCAAAGTGTTCATTGGCCGTTGCACAGAAGACATTGGACCGGAGGATCTCCGTGAATACTTCAGCAAGTTTGGTGAGGTCACCGATGTTTTCATTCCTAAGCCTTTCAGGGCTTTTGCCTTTGTCACTTTCTTAGATCCTGAAGTAGCTCAGAGCCTTTGTGGTGAGGATCACATAGTGAAGGGTACTTCAGTCCATGTGTCTAACGCTGCACCCAAGAGTGACCCCAACCGTGGACCTTTTGGGCGTGGTGGACGCATGGGTGACGGTCGAGGATATGGTCAGGGAGGCTATGGTCAGGGGATGAATAACGGTGGGGTCTGGAACCAGGGAGGGAACCGAGAAATGCCCAACTTGGCTGCTCTTGGAACCTCCCTGGGCCTTGGGGGACCTGGGCAGGGAGGACAGGGTGGTGGGCAGAACGTAAACCCACTCAACATGGGAGCCCTCACCATGCCTATGCTTGCTGCACTCAGTCAAGCCAGTTGGGGTCTCCTAGGTAACCTGCAGCAGCAGAGCCAAGATGGAACCCAAGCACCGGGTGGCTACAACCAGGGGGGGCAATCCAGTCAGGGGCACTCAAATCCTCCCCCAAGTAACCAGAGTCAGGGAGGCTGGGGATCCGGGAGCTCTGGTGGCGGATGGGGAGACGGTAGTCAGAGTGGTTCTTGGGGCCCTTCTCAGGGTAGGGGAGACAAGGGGTATAACAGGGGAGATTACATGTAAGAATGCTTTGGCAAACTTGGGTGGGTGAGGAGTGGATGATAGACACAGGCCATGACTATTGGTATGACTTGGTCAGAATGTTTACATCGTATGTCTGACAAGTAGATTCTTAACACCTGCCTGCAAGGGCAGAGGGGGTGGCTCAGGGGTGTTATGTGTGTGTGGTCATGTCAACACTCCCTCGTCCCTTGTTTAAATTAAAGCATGCTTTAGATTTAGGCAAGTATTCACTTTAACTTTAATGATGGTAATATTCACGCTTAGTGTGTATCGTTTGGTGTGGTGGGCATGTATGGGTGGGTGCTGGGGCCCAGGTATTAGGCCCTGAATGTTGTAGCAGTGTCCGAACACATGGTATGATTGCTAGGGCGCTCCTCTCCTGCTGCGTGTAGCCTCCCGGGGCATGGGTGGTGGCGGCCTCGCCAGAAGGAAAGTGACCAGCAGTGTGACAGCTATATTGTACTGAGAGTGGTATGGACGTGTGGATGGCAGAGCTTGCCAATGCCAGGACCGAGCTAAACCAAGTCAGTTCAGTGGGGTGTGGAAGTCTCGGTAGCGTGAGAGAGAGGCCCTCTGAGCCCCGTAGAGAAGAGCGACTGCGTACCATCCCTTGTATATGGTACAAGGACAGGTCTGTCTCTGCTGGGTGAAGAGGATCAGTGGCAATCGGTACCATGAGCCTGGCTCCATACCGTTCTCAAGAAATGCTGTTATTAATGTTACAGTTGATCATTTGATTTCCAACCTGCTTCACAACACCATTGTAATCTAAGGTCACACTTTATTGCTTAATAGCTTAGCTGTTCGCCTTTTGTGAACAGTGTGGAACCAGGAGTCCTGTATATAGTGTGTGTTTGTTTCAGCAAGGAAGTGAGTCTGTTAGAAATGCCCAACTACAGGTGTTAATTCTACTTGGCTTTTTCTTGGAAAATTATCTTGTTGAATTACCACACAAGGCTGGGCATTGCTGATAGCTTCACTAAATAATCATGTTTCTCACTCTAATCACAGACTCAAATATTTGCCAGTGTGAGGTGTGACCGAGGAAGCCCTGAGTGTGTAGACTAGGAAGGCCAAGCTATGAGTGTGTGACAATGCAACAAATTAAGATATATTTTGAAGTCTTGTATGAGCATTGGCCTCTTTATTTTAATACTTGTGTGCATCTATAATACGGCATCCAAAAAGTGCATGAGTCTCATTGGCTTAGTGTAGACTCGTGCCCCTACTCCCTGCTCAAATCTTCTCACTATAGCATTTTGTCAATGAGCACTGCACAAATATTGCTTTACACTTGTCATTTTGGGTCTTGCTAGGGAGAGCCATCACTTCCCAGTTCGACTAGATTCTTTGGTAGTCTTTTTGCAAATAATAAAACAAAACAAAAAACATTGATAATTAAAAAACAAACAACATTGAGTGCTTTGTGCAATATGTGTTCATGGCTACAAATCCTATTATGCATAGCAGAAATATATCCTGGGGTAGGGGGCAACTATTACCTTGACCTCACCTGACCTCACCTCTCAGTGTTGCCGAGGTCACTGACCTGGGAATCACAGTACAAAGTCTGTGTGTTGAGCATGGTGGTCAGCAGTAAGAGCTAGTTGGAAGCAGGAAGACTGTGTTGTCCGGTATATTTTGGAGATTAAATAGATGGAAATGGCATTTATTTCTTGTTTTTAATTTTTTTAATTTTTAGATTTGGCCTGCATTTGTTCAGTGATCATATCCCACCTTGTCTTAACATGTAGTTCCCCCTCAAAGAAATCATGCCCAAAACAGCCTAGATCTTAAAATCATGCCTCTTGCCCTTACCAGTCCTCCTGCTATCCCCTGGCCTGCTGATGAAAGAAGGTATGACAGAGCCACGTACGACTAACAAGCAGGCCTTGTGTTTTATCACAAGAGATTTTTTTCTTTCTTTTCCAAGTCATTTAGTGGAAGAGCGTTTTGTTTGAATTTTGGCATGAGTGTTCCGGTACGGCTGACACTAGTAGTTTGATAACTACAAACATGATGCTGTTTTTTTCCATTCATTTCACCTAGATTTTATTCACTTTATTATTAGTATTAGCATTTATCACCCATATCTGATGTGTACATGAACTCCAAACGGGCTCATTATGAAGTGTGTGTTGCGTGAGTTTTTATTCAGAAATATATTATAGGAAGGTACAAAAGTGCGTGTCCTGTCAGGTGACCAGAGTGAGTTATGTGTGACCAAAACACCTAAGGTGTATCTAAACTTTTTGGTTGGTGAAACTCGTCTGTAGATCAGAGCATGGAGTAAATCTAAAAGAAAGCCCACTTTACCTGTAATTACCTATTCATTCCGAGTCGGTGCTCCATGTTTGCTCGCAGAGAGGTAGATTATACTACCAACTCTTTAATTTGAAAAGTGTTGTCATCTTCTTGTAATAAATACTAATACCTTGAAGAGGCACGTCACTTGGCAATATGGCAAGGTTAGGAAGGACCCAGTAGTTAGAATCACCAAGAGAGCCGTCTTTCTGCTCTGAAGTAGCTGATGTGAGATGGAAAGTGTGACCTAACATCTGTATGTATTGCTAGCTAGGAGAATGAACATTATGTGAACCTGAGAATGATACATTGGATATGTAAGATCTTGTGGGTCTTTACTGTGAAGATGTTCAGAAGGTGATGTGTGAGGAGGAGTGAGATACAGGTGGAGACTGAAGAGATGTGATGAGATAAATGTGGCTGTTGTGGATTTGAGGCTCCACCTTCTACTGGTATCCTTTGGAATGTGTTGCCTTGAATCTATCATTACAGCCTTTGATGGTGAGCTAGAGCTTGGTGTGCTCTCTACTGTTGTCCTTTTGGGCGTGATTGTGAATGATTGTATGGCTAGAGTGCTCTGTCGAATAATAAAAAAATCACAGCTAAATATTGTGTTCTTAACCCAAGACCAAAACTAGCCCTTTTTAGATTTGCTTTCTTATTTATTGTCATTTTTATTATTACTACTATTGTATAGGCATGTGGTGAGATTAACAAAGCTATATTAACTTGCGTTTTAGAACAGTCAAGTGAAAGGTGAAGGAATTGACCACAGTTGTTGAAGTTTAAAAGGAAGCTCGTATGAATATTCAAGTATAACTGTAACTTATCAGCTCAGCAACTGAAATGCTCAAGACAAAATGCAGGTTAACCATTAAACTAGTGGGTAGAAATCATTGAGAGTATTCATTTGCAGATCATGTGAGTCATGATTAATGCAGGTAAAAAGGGAGATAGTAGAGGGAAAGAAAGTATCGAGATGCCTTTTCTGTATGTAGGATTCACTTTGCGAGTAATTGGATCAAACTGAGGATTGTGGTGGAGGAATGACTGGAGATGCTTTTATCTTTGGTTTGTATATTGTCTATAATTTAAATTTCAGTTTGCACTCCATTCGAAGTTAATTGCCTCTTTAAACATTGGTGTGACAAAATGGAGCTGCACAACACCACTTGCATTAGTAATAAATTTGCATCATTGAATATTATTAAAAATTCGGCTAACAGACATTTCACAAAGATATCCGAGTTAAAGACCTTGTGCTTAGATTAATAGTATTTTGCTTTAAATTAAGCTATTAAGAGCTTGTATATTGCAATGCTAAAATTGACATGTTATACAGTTGAAAGGCAATTCATAATAGTCAGCAGCAAGTTGACATTTATTTCAGACTGGCTAGCTTCAATTTTTTCTTCATTGTTCACTTAACGAATTGGAACAGTAAGTAAGTCTGGATCCAAGTTGTATTTAGTTAACAAATATAACAATAGCAAAAATGTTTCAAAACAGAACCGATCTCAACAAGGGGGTGAAAAATTTGTTAAGGTAAGTATTTTTTAATGTTTCAACAACTTTAGATTTAATCCTTTATAGACCAAGGATTTATTTCCACAGGCTTGGAAATTTTAAATCATACAATAATTCTCCCTTGATATATAATTATAAGACTTCAAGTTAAAGATCACTTAATTATATTTACATATGCATTTCTTCAGCTCCTATCTTGTAACCGTTGAAGGCTGCAGTTAGAACCAAAGTCATTATGATATACAGAACTGACCTCATTGTTATAAGGGAGGGGTTATGCTCTGCACTGCAAAATTATTTGGATAAAAATGAAGATGGCCTTCATGTCAATCTATAGTTTGCAAGTTTCTTTGAAATTTAAAGCGCAAAATGTGCCATGCAATAACTACAAACGTATAATGAAAGTGACAGGTAAACATTTACATTTTTATTGCCAAATATTCTTGAGTGCCATCACTAGTATATGCTAGTTTTTGAGACCGTGTTAGTATGGGGAATTAGACCATTTCTTCCATGTGCGAGTGTACTTTCGATCTTTATATTTTTGCATGCTATTAGTTGTAACACCGTGCTGATGCTGTAAAGGTATAGATTGTCAGCTAATTACCTCCCTTTATAATTTAAGTGACCCAAGATATTTTATTAATAAAAAATATATATCAGTTGATGCTTCATTTTCTTCCTAAAATAAAGTGAGGAAACGAAAGGTGTTAAAATGTCCCTATGATAACGCCACAGGGCGAAGTTACAAAGGCGGAAGAGTGGGTAATTAATTTTGCAACTGGCCTTTTTAATTTGGACTCGGACCAACTAACCAGAACGGTGTCCAGTTGAGGACTTCTGCAATATATATATTAAGAAAAGCAAAGAAAAAAAATGGACGTCTTTATACTTGACCGAGATGGTTGAAAAACTTGCCTTTGAGAGTGCATCAACGCCATATGAGTATCGACTCCCATTACACCAAATGAGAATCTATTGGACAGCAAGGAAAGGTACTAATTTACAAAACTTCCCTGGAGTAAACCGAAAATATATGAATTGAAGTCTCTGATGAACCATATAAGTTGTGCTTTTACCATGCCAAGAATTTTTCAATATCCAAATTACCAGTAATATTGCATTGGCCAAATTGATAGTAAGTCAAGTACACGTATTTTCTCTAACCTATTTTTTCAACTGAAATAGCGTTATTGGAATGTTTATGCAATATTCAGAAACGGAACACTTGATACTGAGAACTCCAATGCCATTGAATTTTAAATTATTTCCGGTTATATTTCAATTATTATAATTCCTGCCCTTATTACACTTGAGTTGGGCCTCCAACTCTATATACAGACAACAGGTAACCAGTAATACACGGAATTAGTAAATAAAATTTAATATAACTTCAATCCACAAAACTTTCCTCCATAATCGCCGACTGCTTTAGTATGGTTTGAATTTTCTGGATGTTCTCATTTGGGTTATCCTCTTCTTGTCTTCCTCAAATTTCTTCCGAAGCTGTGCAAGATCTGGCGGGGGAAATAAGCATAAATCTCTCTATACACATATGAAATGGAAGACTGACAATCTATGTCATCTCTCATATATAATTCCTCGACTTTCGGAGCTCCAATACTTACGATCCATTTTCGTCTGTCTGTCCTGGAAACTGTAGAAGTTGACCAACTTTTGCTGCTTTTTCTTCTTTCTATTTCTCTTCTGTTTCAATTCGTCAACTTTTACTTGCCGAGGCTTCTTTTTCCTTTAAGAAAAAAATAATTTAATGGGGTACATTTGAACAGGAATATAATCAAATATATATATGAAAGGTGCATACATACATTACTTGGATAAATACTCAAAACACTGCATTTCTTGTTATTTATGGAAAAGCTGTCGCGTCAACATCTTAGGCCATTAGGGAGGGGGTGGGGTCAAAGCCCCGTGTAAGGATGTTTTTATTTTTTTTTTTTCTTGGGGTCTGACATAAGGCTGTTTGGGTGATAGACAAAACATAAAGTGCTATACATCAAATGTCATACAGCAATATGAGAAAGTATTGTGGCGGAAATGTTTATAAAGGCGTTAACGTTACAAGAAATTGTGTTAAATGTCAAAGGTTATAGAGCCCTGTAGGTTACTATAGTAGTAAAGAGGTAAGAGCAAGCCCAGTACCGGCCGCTCAGAACTGACATAAAGCCAGTCTTTAAAGCACGGCTCTAACACTTCGGGGATGTAGACAGAAGAAAGGGATGCAGAAGAGATGAGACCGTGCAAAATTAGATTGAGAAGAGGTCTACGGTTCAAGTTAGGAGTGACCTCCTACCTTGGGCCTCCGGTCTCCGTCTTAACCCCCCCCCTCCCCACACAAGAACAACGGGCAAGGGATCCGGAGGGGGGGGGGGGGCAGTTTGTTACTTACGTGTTGACAACAGTAACCCAACCGTCCTCATCTGGCTCTGTGTTTCCAGTCTTTTCTGCTTCTTTCCTTTTGTCGAAATCTTCCATTACACCTTTAATTTCTTCAGCCATCACTGTTTTGCTTACGAATGATTTATTATACATAGCACACCACTCTGAAATAAAGGTAGCCATATATAAGAAACTAGGTTTTGAGGAAGTAGGAGGGAGACAAAGAAGGGAGAGGGGGAAAATCGAGGAAGAAAGATAAAGGGAGGGGGGGGGGCGAGAGCAAAGAGAAAGAAATAAAAAAATATAAAATTCAGACAATGTGATGCCACTAAAGGTGTAAATAAAAACAAACTTACTTTTAATTCCTGTCGGCAAAGGATTGCCCTGGGAGGACAAATATAATGCCGTTCCAGAGGGTACTTCCATTGCCTTTTCGACTGAATCTGCCGAAGTGAACACAACATACGCCACTTTGAAGCCCTGAAACCAACGAAAAAAAAAGTTTATTTTACCAGTCGTGTTTTGACCAGGAATACCGGTATAACATGCCCTTTACGGTGATTATACAGTAGTCTATCAATTACTAGGGGTACCTAATCTCACCCGTTTACCTTATATCTATTCACCCTCTTTACTCCCCTAATTTCCGCTTGAGAGCTTCAGAAACTATTATATACTGGAGTTAGAAATATATGATGAGTAAGAAGTTTGATAGATGAAAAAGTAGTGAATAGTAGTAGCAGTAGCAGTAAGAGTAGTAGTAGTATTAGGTAGTAGTAGTAGTAATGCTAGTAGTAGTAGTAGTAGTAGTAAGTGTAGTAGTAGTAGTAAGTGAGAAGTAGTC
>NW_020868337.1:1045604-1051395 GCF_003789085.1 Penaeus vannamei
TGCAGAGGAAGCTCCAGTTCAGCCCCCCTTACAGAGGAAGAAGAACTACTTAACCTTCCCAGCAACCAACTGATTACCATCGTTAGAAACTTGCGAGCGGAGCTCTCCAGGAAGAATTCGTTGCTGACCTTCTTCAACACTTTCTCGGAGAATCTCGCGAGCAAAAGAGACGCCGTAGTCACGGTGCTGCAACTAATAGACAATATTCAAGCCACGAAAAGCAGCATCGACTCTCTAGAGGTTAACTCAATTGCCTGCACAGCCAACGCAGAGCGTATTGACAAGGAGTGGTGTGGCAAAACCAACACCCACTCAGCTGCGAAGGCGTGGTGGACGTCGGGTAAACCACGACCACTTAAGTCCTGCTTCACTCAGCCTCCTCCCCTTCCTGAGGCTCCAGAGACAGCAGATCAAGAGACACAAAGCTACAGCCATACACTCTCACTCCCGCAATCCTCCAACACATTTCCTGACCCAAACCACAGCCACACGTCTGTGCAATTACGGCAACGGTGCTCACGTGACGCGTACGCTCAGCCACGACATAGATCACGCCACGTCACCACAGCCGCAGCGACGTCGCACACGTCGCCCGTCTTCTCAGCAGCAACATCACGTATCGCAGCGTCAACCGACTCAGCCTCAACGTTCTGACAAACGGAACTCGTTTTGCCAGAACTGTAAAATAAAGGGGCATTCCCAAGAAGACTGTCGGAAGAATCAGTTCTGTGAATTCTGTCATCGCCACGGTCACGAGGAACAGAGCTGTCGCACAAAACTGTCTGAGGAAAGACAGGAGCGTCTTTTTCGGAGTTTGTCAGCTGAGCAATCCCATAACAACAACATTCTCGTCCAGACGCTCCAGCGACAACTGAGTTTACTGCCTCACTTAAACAGTGGACTCCTCCGCACTAGCTGGCCTGGGGTCACCCCACACCAAGCCCACCAACCTTATAGTGGCTGGCCCGGGGCCACTCCGTACCAGCATCACCAATTACCTGCTAATTAACCATAATGCCAGGCATACGCAGTCTGAATAACCGCCTGTCCATTCTCTCTGCTAATGTGAGGGGGCTCCAAACAAATCTTGGTGACCTAACTCACAGCTTTGTTCTACCGCTGAGGCCTGACATAATTGCAACGGTGGAGACCTTTCTTAATCACACGGTTCCAGACAATTTTGGCAGAATCGGTGGCTACACGAAGTGGCACAGAAAGGACAGGACACAAGGCACCTTCGGGGGCATAGCTGTATGCTTTAAAAGTGGTCTGCACGTCCAGCCACTACAAGTGGAAATGCCTGAGCACCTGGAGCTCTCGTTTTTCAAGTTCTGGAAAAACACGCAAGAAACCTCTCTCCTGTGTGTTTGCTACAGACCCCAGTGGCAAGGACCTGAGCCTCTGTTATTCCTCCAGGATCACCTCGATTGCTTGCTTCATCAGCACCACAGTGAAAAACATCATAATCGTTGGTGACCTGAACCAGTACCTGGTGGCTAGATCGTTCGATGATCTGCTGGACACTTTTGGTCTGGCCAACCATGTGGATTTTCCGACACACATATCAGGCTCATCACTTGATCCCGTCATCACTGACCTCCCTGACGGCGCGGTAACGTGTCAGTCTGTGGGAACCGTTGGCTCTTCTGACCACTTTGCCATCCTTACCAGGCTTAACATCAGACCTATGCGGGAGGAAGCGTTTACACGCACAGTATGGCACTGGGGCAGAAGTAACTGGCAAGGCCATCAGATGAATAGCCTAGTCCAGAATGGTCAATGGCACTCACTGCTAGCCAGCCGAAAACAAGCAGCTCCATACTGCTGCCTGCACAAGGATGAAGAGGGCGCAGAAGTGGGCCATTGCACGCTGGAAGGAGGACCTGCGAACCAAGCTTATTGGTCAGTCAGTGGGAGGTAAATCCTGGTGGAGTTGCATTAAGCAACACCAGGGTTATGCGCCTGACGATGGTATCCCTCCTCTCGATAAGCCAGATGGATCTGTGGCTGCATCAAGCCAGGAGAAGGCAGAACTTCTCGCCAGCTACTTTTCGGAAAAAATGACTGTCCCTGAACCCGCCGTGCCGCCCCCTAGATTGTCACCACAGACTCGGTCACGGCTTTATAATGTGTCAATCTCGGTGCAAGAAGTGAAAAAAGAACTGAAGAGCCTGGATGTGACGAAAGCTGTGGGGCCAGACAGAATTAGCCCTCATACTCTCGTCAATTGTGCCGACCAGCTGGCCACACCACTTGCTGCACTGTTCCAAGCATGTATGGCACAGAAGATATGGCCAAAAATCTGGAAAACTGCAAATGTCGTTGCAATCCACAAAAAGATGAGCAAGACATCTCCCACGAATTATAGACCCATCTCCCTCTTGTCCATCGTGGCGAAGGTCTATGAGAGAATTCTTGTTAAAAGAATGGCCAGCTTCCTTGATGAACACCACCTCATCAGCAACAGGCAGTTCGGCTTCAGGTCACAGAGATCTGCATCGGACCTCCTCCTCCAACTTACGACTGCCTGGCAGGAGTCTCTCGATGCAGGCGGTGAAACTTTTGTCATTGCACTTGATATCGCTGGTGCATTTGACAGAGTGTGGCACAAGGGCATCATTGCAAAGCTGAGAAGCCTTGGCATAGCAGGACCCCTGCTGTCGCTTCTCGAGGACTACCTGCATGGAAGAACAATGCAGGTGGTTGTTAACGGCCAAACATCCTCTAAATTTCCGATCGAGGCAAGTGTCCCACAAGGCAGTGTTATCGGGCCTTTGTTGTGGAATGTATATTTTAACGATATCCTGCAGCTCATTCCAAACGCCCAGGCCTATGCAGATGACTGTACCCCTATCTTTCACCCAGCCACCCAAGCCGAAAGGAAACCGTGCATCACATCAACAACGTCATGGGACTCATCGTTGCATGGAGCAAGAAATGGCAAGTCACCTTCGCTCCTGAGAAGACCCAGGCCATGTTGATAACGCGACGCCAGGCTCCCCTCGCACACACTCCGGCCTTGGTGATGGACGGCATGACCCTAGCCTACGACAGCGCCATCAGCATCCTAGGGGTGATCGACCACCGCCTCACCTTCACAGACCACGTCAGGGGCATTGCAAAGAACGCGGCGAGGAAACTGGCGTGCATCCGTCGCATCGCGCCCTTCCTCGATGCCAAAGGTTGCTACACGCTCTACCACTCCCAGGTTCGGCCAGTAATGGAGTACTGTCCCTTGGTGTGGTCCTGCTGTCCTCCATCATACCTGCGACTGCTAGACAGGGTCCAAATTCGAGCCCAGAGACTAGTGTCACACAAAACGCTGGTAGGGGAGCGACAGTTACACTTTCAGCCTCTTCAGCATCGGCGAGAAGTTGCTGCTCTCTGTGTATTCTACAAAGTACACAGGCTACGCGTCTCCCATCTTACATCTCTGCGACTTGAACCACGAGCGGCTGCAGCCTACGAAACACGGCATTCAAGCAACCGCGGTCAAGAGCTGCAGGTACCCTTCTCCAGGACCGAACTTCATCAGCGCTCATTTCAACCAAGATATTCCAGGCTCTGGAACACGATGGTTCAGCAAACATCTCTGTACAACCTGTCCAGCCTGCAAGCTTTCAAGGCTGCTGTTCACAGATGGAGGTCCCACGATCCTGGTTAATACGTATGTCCAATTCATAAAGCACATTCCCACAAGGTAAAGCTTCTAGATAGATTTTCATTTACAAGGAAATCTTAAGCTTAGAGTAAAACAAGGGAGCATAAAAACATGTTTTAACCTGTGTATATATGACAAAGTATAAAAAAAAAAAAAAAAAAAGAGAAGAGAGAGAGAGAGAGAGAGAGAGAGAGAGAGAGAGAGAGAGAGAGAGAGAGAGAGAGAGAGAGAGAGAGAGAGAGAGAGAGATAAAGATACATACATACATACATACATGCATACATACACAGACAGATCAATAAATGAAGTGAATGATTGAGTGAGTACCGGAGAGGAAGAGGAAATGAGAGCAAGCGACAGAGAGAAAGCTATATATATCCTTCTAACAGATGGGAAGACAGACATTACCATACAGACAGACAAACCGAGAAGGAACGACAACTGAGACCAATATATCTGTCAACAAAGATAAGGAAAACATCAACATATAAATGTCTGAGAAAGACAACAGAGATGTGTGTTGAAGTTTTATCCATTGAAGTTTGAATGAGAAAAGTTTTTGTCTGGATCCTAATACAACCAAAGGTTTTAAGTTAGTTCTGAATTCTAAGTCACTGTGTCTTGTGCTTTCTTAAAAGATGTGGGAGACCAAATCCAGATAGTTTGAGTGTGCGTACGTGCGTGTGTGTGTGTGTGTTTGGTGTGTGTGTGTGTTTGTGTGTGTGTGTGTGTGTGTGTGTGTGTGTGTGTGTGTGTGTGTGTGTGTGTGTGTGTGTGTGTGTGTGTGTGTGTGTGTGTGTGTGTGTGCGGGGTGTGTGTGTGCGCATTTTGCCCATTAAACCACATTATTACATAATAAATAAAATAATCATTAAATAGGAAAAACAGACAACGCAAAGATGAGGACTGAACAATAAAAAACATTACTAAAGTAAAAAAATATTATTGAGTGAATTGCCCAAAACAATAATAATGAAAAAGATAGAAATGAAGACTACGACATCAAACAAACAAATAAAAAGAAAGAAGAAAGAAGAAGAAGAAGAAGAAGAAAAAAGAAGAAGAAGAAGAAGAAGAAGAAGAAGAAGAAGAAGAAGAAGAAGAAGAAGAGAGAGAGAGAGTGAGTGAGTGAGAGAGAGAGAGAGAGAGAGAAGAGAGAGAGAGAGAGAGAGAGAGAGAGAGAGAGAGAGAGAGATCATTGAAGCGAACACGCTAGCAGGAAAGAGAACTTTGTATGATCAGAATATATAATGAAGCCGATAATATCTCTCCTCAGCGTCTCGAAGGCACAAATGTCTGGAGGGAAAAGCTCACATCACATGATAATTTTCTTCTCTCTCTTTCCTTTTTTCGTTTTTTCTTCTGCACCCCCCCCCCCCGAAAAAAAATCCTATCAAGCTTATTTGCATCATACAGGAAGAACTGAAAAGCTGTAATCCTCTGATTTGTATTCCAAAAAGTTTCGTTTTCCATCCGGTGTGCTGGCCAAAGGGTCGTTTTGGCAGCTGTAACGGCCGTTTACGAGAGGTTTAAGTGGGCACTTTTGGGTATTTCATTCTCGGAGGAGATTACTGAGCTGTGGGGAGGGGAGGAGGGAGGGAGGGAGATGAGATTTCTGAGCTGTGGGAGGGAGGAGGGAGGGAGGGAGAGAGGGAGAGAGTGTGGGGAGGGGAGGAGGAGGGGGGAGAGGAGGGAGATTATCTGAGCTGTGGGGAGGGGAGGAGGAGAGGGAGGGAGAGAGGGAGAATTATCAGAGCTGTGGGGAGGGGGGGAGGGAGGGAGGGAGATTATCTGAGCTGTGGGGAGGGGAGGAGGGAGGGAGGGAGAGAGGGAGATTATCTGAGCTGTGGGGAGGGGAGGAGGGGAGGAGGAGGGTGAGAGGGAGGGAGATTTATCATGAGGAGAGGGGAGGGGAGGAGAGGAGACTGAGCTTGAGTGGGGAGGAGGGAAAGAGGGAGAGGGAGAGAGGGAGATTGAGGGGGAAGGGGAGGGAGGGGAGGGAGGGAGGGAGATTATCTGAGGCTGTGGGGCAGGGGAGAGGGAGGAGGAGGGAGGGAATTATTCTGAGCTGTGGGGAGGGGGAGGGAGGGAGGGAGGGAGATTATCTGAGCTGTGGGGAGGGGAGAAGAA
>NW_020868338.1:0-2500 GCF_003789085.1 Penaeus vannamei
CCCCCCTCTCCTCCCTTCCTCCGCTCCCCTCCCCTGCTAACCTCCCTCTCTCTCACCGCGCTCTCCGTATCAAATCCGTTCGTCAGGCGCGACCGAGTTGCAAAACGAATATCTACTCTCTACTAATGTCTGTCTACTATTGCAGCCCAATCAGAACACACAGCCTGTGAACACTTGTACATCCGAACCGCTTGTACATCCTCATATCTCTTTTCCGAATTTTATCACCCTCTACGTCTATTCCCTCCTTCTGCGGCCGTTGTAGCGAGTTGCGATGCAGTTTGTTCTGCCTTTGACAGCCTGTCACTTGACGTAATTCCACTTTGCAACATTCAGCAACATTCACTGCAAACTAGGAGGCACACTCTCTCAGGTGTATTTGTGGGTATCGGAAAAGATTTTTTTTTCTCTGACTGTAAAATTTTATTATTTATTTATTTTTCTCTGCATTTATTCTATCTTTTTTGCGCTACTATTATTATTACTGTCATTATAATCATCATTAGAATTATTTACGTTATTATGATATTATCCTTACTGTTGGTTATTATTAATGCATATTTGGTTATTATTATCATATTATTATCATATCTATCATTATTATATTATTTCATTATTATTATTATTATTATTATCATTATTATTATTATATATCATTAATTATATTATTATTATTATTATTATCATTATTCTTATTATCATATTATTAATCATTTTTATATTGCTGTTGTTGTGTGCTGCTATTATTGCTATTATTAGTATCATCTATAATATTGTCATTATCATTATTATTATCAGTATTATTATCATTATTATTATTATATCTATCATTATTATTTATTATTATATATATATATTTCTCCCATAGGTTATATCGGTTCGTTAGGTTAGTTAGGTTAGGTTAGGTTAGGTTACGTTACGTTACGAACGTACGTTAACTCTAACCTAACCTAACCTTCCTAATCTAACCTCTAACCTAAACCTACCTAACGCTCACCTCACTAACCTAACCCTACCTAAGCTAACCACCTACCTAACCTAACCTAACCTAACCTAACCTAACGTAACCTACCTAACCTACATCCTACCTAACCTAACTTAACCAACCTAACCTAACCTAACTAACCTAACCCTAACGTAACCTAACCTAACCTAACCAACCTAAACCACCTAACCTCACCTAACCTAACCTAACTACCTCACCTAACCACCTAACCCTAACTAACCTAACCAACCTAACCTAACCTAACCTAACCCCACCTAACCTAACCTAAACCTAACCCTCCAAAACCTAACCTAACCTAACCTAAACCTAACCTAAACCTAACTAACCTAACCTAAACCTAACCTAACCTAACCTACCTCACCTCACCTAACCTCAACCTAAACTCACCTAACCTAACCTAAACCTAACCTCACCTAACCTAACCCTAACCTAACCTAAACCTAACCCTAACCTAACCTAACCTAACCTAACCTAACCTAACCTAACCTAACCTAAACCTCACCTAACCACTAACCTAACCTAACCTAAACCTAACCAACCTACCCTAACCTAACCTAACCTAACCTAACCTACCTCACCTCACCTAACCTAACCTAACCTAACACCTAACCTAACCTAACCTAACCTCACCTAAACCTAACCTACCTCCTAACCTAACCTAACCTAACCTAACCTAACCTACCTAACCAACCTACTAACCTAACCTAACCTCTAACTAAAACCTAACTACCAACCTAACCTAACCTTAACCTAACCTAAACCCTAACCTAACCTAACCTAACCTACCTCACCTAACCAACCTAACCTAACCTAACCCTAACCTAACCTAAACCTCACCCTCACCTAACCTACCTAACCTCACCTAACCTAACCTAACCTCACCTAACCTAACCTCCTAACCTCACCTAACCTAACCACCTTGAAACCTAACCTAACCTAACCTAACCTCACCTAACCTAACCTAAACCTAACCTACCTAACCTAACCTAACCTAACCACCTTAACCTAACCTAACCTACCACCTAAACCTAAACCTAACCTAAACCCTAACCTAACCTAACCTAACCTACCTAACCTAACCTAAACCCTAACCTAACCTACCTAACCTACCTTAACCTAAAACCTAAACCTAACTAACCTAACCTAACCTAACCAACCAACCTAACCTAACCTAACCTAACCTAGCCTCACTTCACTATAGAAGGAAAAAAAGAGGCGGAAAGAAGAGGAAGGGATGAAAGAAGAATAAAAGAGAGAGAGGGAGAAGAGGAAGGAAGATAAAGAAAGAAAGGGAGAGAGAGAGAGAGAGGAGAGAGGAGGAGAGAGAGAGAGAGAGAGGAGAGAGAGAGAGAGAGAGAGAGAGAGAAGAGAGAGAGAGAGAGAGAGAGAGAGAGAGAGAGAGAGAGAGAGAGAGCAGAGAAGAGAGAGAGAGAGAGAGAGAGAGAGAGAGAGAGAGATAGAGAGTGAGTGAGTGAGAGAGTGAGAGCGAGTGAG
>NW_020868338.1:15000-17500 GCF_003789085.1 Penaeus vannamei
TATTTGATTATCATTTTATTCTTTGATTATCTGTTTTTCTCCTGAATCTTTATTCTCTGATTCTCCCTTCATGCAGATATTACCGTCTTTATATCTCTTTGTTTCTGTCTTTCTGCATTGTTCTTTATCGGCTTAATCTCTCTCTCATCTCTCTCTCTTTCTTCGCCGTCTTTCATTTTCTCTCTTTCTCTTCTTTTCTCCCTTCTCCTTCTCTCTCTCTCTCTCTCTCTCTCTCTCTCTCTCTCTCTCTCTCTCTCTTCTCTCTCTCTCCTCTCTCTCTCTCTCTCTCTCTCTCTCTCTCTCTTCCTCCTTCTCTCTCTCTTTCTCTGTTTTCTCCCTTCTATCTATTTTTTGTATCCTTTACTTTTTCCCTTCTTTACTCTTTCTCCTTGACTCTCCCTCTCATCCTCCTCTCAAACTCTTCTCTCTCTCTCCTAAAAGCTCCCGCACAATTAAAACACGCAATAACTCATCTTAGAATTAACAGAAAAAGTAAACAAAAAGGTAAAAATCTTAAAAAGGCAGAAATAAAAGTTGAAACAGAAGATATATCATGTAAAAAGGAATAAAGTAAAGACGAAACAGTTTGAAAGGGTAAAATAAAAGCTCAAACTACATAAATACAAAACATAGATAAGGAGATAAGAACAAAAAGTAAAAAAAAAAGATTTTTTTAAAAGTAAAAAAAAAAAAGTAAAAAAAGTAAAAAAAAAAAAAAAAAAAAAAAAAAAAAAGAAAAAAGCCAAAATTTTCATTTTTCATCCTCCAGACTTTTATGACACCAGTAACAACACGGAAAAGAGCCATGTATCAGGAACCTTGTAAATTATCTCCCGTCTTTGCTGCTTTCTTATAAACCGCCCTGACACAAGCTCCTTCAGTGACTTTCTTGACGCTGTGCAAGATGTTGAAGGAACTCTGAAGATTTTTTTTTTTTTTTTTTTGTGCGTTTGGTTGGGTGTTGTTGTTTTTGTTTGGGTGGGTGGGGAGTGTAGTGTTGGTTGGGTTGATAGGAGTGTGTGTGTGTGTATGTGTGTTTCGGTGTGTGTGTGAGTGTGTGTGTGTGTGTGTGTGTGTTTCGGTGTGTATGTGACGTGTGTGTGTGTGTGTGTTGTGTGTGTGTGTGTGTGTGTGTGTGTGTGTGTGTGTGTGTGTGTGTGTGTGTGTGTGTGTGTGTGCGTGTGTGTGTCGCGTTGTGTGTGCGTGTGTGTGTGTGTGACGTTGTGTTGTGTGTGTTGAGTGTGTGTGTGTGTGTGACGTTTGTGTGTGTGTGTGTGTGTGTGTGTGTATGTGTGTGTTCTTGTGTGTGTCAGTGTGTGGGTGTGTGACGTTTGTGTGTATGTGTGAATTTATCTGTCTGTCGCACACATTTCGAGCCACACATACATCTACAACAAAATACACATTTGTAGCCACGTACACATTCACTTCTACACATATTTATGATCACGCGCACGTCTACAATCTATTACACGTTTTTACCAACATACATGTATATACATACATACAGTTTCAATCATACATACCCCTGAACACGTATAAACCTATTTACAACCCCTCTCACAATCCACAGACATTTACAAGTCCTTTTACATTCACAACCATAAAAACACTTTCAACGATCCACAGACGATTACAACCCCACACAGTTACAACCACACACAACCACGCATAAATCTACGACCACACATGCATTTACAACCCTCCTTCACATTCACAATCACAAAAAACACTTTCAACGATACAGACGATACAACCCCAGTTACAACCACACACAACCACACATACATCTACAACCACACATGCATTTACAACCCTCCTTCACATTCACAATCACAAAAAACACTTTCAACGATCCATAGACGATTACAACCCCACACAGTTACAACTACACATGCATTTACAACCACACATGCATTTACAACCCTCCTTCACGTTCACAATCCCCCCAAAACACTTTCAACAACCCAACAGACAACTCCAACTCCCCAGACAACTCCACCCACGCACGCACTCACAACCATACAGACATTTACACAGACAAGTTGAAATATAAAAGGGGTTTCTCGACCTCCGTTTCCGCTTCTCCGACAACATAAAAATTGGATGATGATGTTGCCAAACGGTGGGCCTGCGTTTTTGCTTTGATAAATCCTTTGTGATAAGAGATTAAGTCTTGCGGAATCTGAAACCGATAACAGTGATAGGGCGCCGATTCTGTTCGTCGTGAGGTCTCTCTCTCTCTCTCTCTCTCTTTCTCTCTTTTGTCTTCTCTTCTCTCTTTTTTTTCTCTTTCTCTTCTGTCTGTCTCTCTCTTTTTTTTCTGTCTTCTCTTTCTGTCTCTGTTTCTCTCTCTATCTCTCATTTTTTGTCTTATTCTGTCTGTCTGTCTGTCTGTCTGTCTGTCTGCTCCTCTCTCTCTCTTTGTCTCCTCTTTTCTGTCTCTGTTTCTCTGTCTGTCTGTCTCTCTCTTTTTTTCTGTCTCTGTCTGTCTGTCTGT
>NW_020868338.1:22500-27500 GCF_003789085.1 Penaeus vannamei
TGTATATATTTTTTACCTTTTTTTCGTTTTCTTTTTTTTTTGTTTAATTTTTCCCCGTTTTTCATTTTATTTCAATTGTTTTCTGTATCATTTCTCCCTATTTTTTTCTGTATAATTTTGTCTGTCTGTTTTATACTGTCTGTCATTTTTTCCGCAAATTTGTATTTACATAATTGTCAGAAGTGGAATATAATTTGTTTGTTTTTTCTCACTGTCGTTCTCAAATGTTGTCAGTCTATTACGATATATTTCATGTGTTTTTTTGCATTATCTCTGTAAAAAAAACGATGAAAAAAGATAAACATTATTTTTATCAAGCAAATGTTTCTCTATGTATATATGGTTATCTCTCTCTCTATCTATCAGCTTTCTCTTTTCCTCTTCCTCCTTTCTGGTGTCTTCCGTCAATTAAAGCATACCTTCCTATCTATCTATTCATCTATTCCTCTATTCTTTCTCATCTTCACTGCCTCCTCTCTTACGTCCGCTGAAGGAGATAGAAAAGAAATCATAATTATTTATATCCATCAACACACTATATAATTTCCCTCTATCTCTTTCTCTCATTGTGTTAATTAGATAAAATGTCTGATAACTTATCTTTACCTCCTCTTTTATTCTTTCCTCCCCCCCCTCTCTCTATGTATTTATCTCTCTCTCTTTATGCAATTTATCTCTCTCTCTCGATCTATTTATCTATCTGTCTGTCTCTCTCTCTCTCCCCCCTCCCCTCCTCTCTCTCTCTCTCTCACTCTCTCTCTCTCTCCCTATCTCTCCTCTTCTCTGTCTCCCTAATTCGGTAAAAAGGGGGGAAATCCTTCCTCCTTCACCCCTGTTTCTCCCCTACTCTTTCCGTATCTTGAAAGAGGGAAAGGAAAGAATAAAGACAATAAAGAATCAATGAAGATTAAAAATGTGAATGTCTATTCTTAAAAAAGACGATAAAGAATCAATGACGATTAAAAATGTGAATTATTTCCATGTGCACACATCAATTGCATTTTTTCTCTCCCCTTTACATAAAAAAGAAAGAAAGAAACAGAAAAAAGAAAAATGAAAAGAAAGAAAGAAAAGAGAAAGACAGAAAAAGAAAGAGAAAAAGCAATATAGAAAAAAGAAAAAGAAGATAGAAAAAAGAATTAAAGAAAAGACAGAAAAAGAAAGAGAAAAGAAAGAGAGAGAGAAAGAAAGAAAAGACAGAAGAAAGAAAGAGAAAAAGAAAGAAAGAAAGAGAATAGATAGAAGTATAAAAAAAAAGAAAGAGAGAAAGAAGAAAGAAAGACAGAAGAAGAAGAGAATAAAAAAGAAAGAAAAAGAAAAGAAAGAAAAAAAAGAAACAGAGAAAGAAGGAAAGAGACATACATATTTTCTCTTCTGAAACTCCTATTATGTAGACAACCCGTCATTCCAAAATTTCGTCTCAAAAATCTAAAAAATTCGGAAAACGTACGGTATGTAGACTTTTTTTTTTTTTTTTTTTTTTTTTTTTGATAAATGTCAGCATAACAAGAAATGCGTTTGACAAGACAGGAGTAAAATTCAGAGTTGAAAATTTCTGAATGTTTTCTTGTGGTCGTATTTTTAAAACTTTTTATTTACATTGTTCACCTTTGTAACATTGTTGAAGTTAGCCCCAAGGACGAAAAAAAAAATAATTTTGTATCTTCATGTTGTTGTTTTTTTCTCGTTTCTGTTTTTCTTTCCATTCTCTATTCGCTTTTATCTTCACGACAAAATAATTTAATTTCTTAGCCACTATCATCATTCTTTTTCATTATGGTTCTCCTTATCAAAATAATATAATGAAAGCAATATCATTATCATTATTTCATTATAATTGCGCTTTGTCGCATTATGAAAAAAAAATCAACCACTTCAGTATCCATTTCCTGATTTGATTTCATTTCATAACATTTTACACTCGACATGTAGATAGTTTCATTAAAAAAAAAAACTTGACACTAAATACCTGTATCATTAATAAAACACATCATTTGATATCACGAACCGCTTACCGTCCATCCGAATTCCCAAACGAGACGATAACACGACCATGCAAAGAGATAGGAAAGGAATTTGCAACACGAAAATTTGCGCAGTTGATCGTTATTTTGCGGTCCGAGTCGTTAAAATGGCGAAGGAGCGGCCCTTCCCATGCAAATGCACTCTCTGTGGCACCCTGCTTGCTTGCACTGTGCCTGGAGGACCTGCTTGCTTGCACTGTGCCTGGAGGACCTGCCTGCTGTGCCTGGGAGACCTGCTTGCTTGCACTGTGGGAGGAGCCTGCTTGCTTGCACTGTGCTGGAGGACCTGCTGCTTGCACTGTGCCTGGAGGACCTGTGCCTGACCTGCTTGCTTGCACTGTGCCTGGAGGGCCTGCTTGCTTGCCTTGCACTGTGAGGCTGGCTGCACTGTGCTGGAGGACTGCTTGCTTGCACTGTGCCTGGAGGACCTGCTTGCTTGCACTGTGGCCTGGAGACCTTGCTTGCTTGCACTGTGCCTGGGAGACCTGTTGCTTGCACTGTGCCTGGAGGACCTGCTTGCTTGCACTGTGCCTGGAGGACCTGTTTGCTTTGCACTGTGCCTGGGGCCTGCTTGCTTGCACTGTGGGGGACCTGCTTGCTTGCACTGTGCCTGGGACCTGCTTGCTTGCACTGTGCCTGACCTGCTTGCTTGCACTGTGCCTTGCTTGCTTGCACTGTGCCTGGGGGACCTGCTTGCTTTGCTGAACTGTGCCTGGAGGACCTGCTTGCTTGCACTGCTGGGGACCTGCTTGCTTGCACTGTGCCTGGAGGACCTGCTTGCTTGCACTGTGCCTGGAGGACCTGCTTGCTTGCACTGTGCCTGGGGGACCTGCTTGCTTGCACTGTGCCTGGAGGACCTGCTTGCTTGCACTGTGCCTGGAGGACCTGCTTGCTTGCACTGTGCTGGAGGCCTGCTTGCTTGCACTGTGCCTGGAGGACCTGTTTCTTGCACTGTGCCTGGAGGACCTGCTTGCTTGCACTGTGCTGGAGACCTGCTTTGCTTGCACTGTGCCTGGGGACCTGCTTGCTTTGCACTGTGCCACTGTGCACTGCTGGAGGACCTGCTTGCTTGCACTGTGCCTGGAGGACCTGTTGCTTGCACTGTGCCTGGGGGACCTGCTTGCTTGCACTGGCCTGGAGGCCTGCTTTGCTTGCACTGTGCCTGGAGGACCTGCTTGCTTGCACTGTGCCTGGAGACTGCTTGCTTGCACTGTGCCTGGAGGACCTGCTTGCTTGCTTGCACTGTGCCTGGAGGACCTTGCTTGCTTGCACTGTGCCTGGAGGACTTGCTTGCTTGCACTGTCTGGGACCTGTGCCTTGCTTGCACTGTGCCTGGGGGACCTGCTTGCTGCACTGTGCTGGAGACCTGCTTGCTTGCACTGTGCCTGGAGGACCTGCTTGCTTGCACTGTGCCTGGAGGACCTGCTTGCTTGCACTGTGCCTGGGGGACCTGCTTGCTTGCACTGTGCCTGGAGGACCTGCTTGCTTGCACTGTGCCGGGGACCTGCTGCTTGCACTGTGCCCTGCTTGCTTGCACTGTGCCTGAGGACCTGCTGCTTGCACTGTGCCTGGGGGCCTGCTTGCTTGCACTGTGCCTACCTGCTTGCTTGTGCCTGGAGGACCTGCTTGCTTGCACTGTGCCACCTGCTTGTGGTGGGGGGACCTGCTTGCTTGCACTGTGAGTTGCACTGTGCTGGGGCTGCTTGCTTGCACTGTGCCTGGAGGAACCTGCTTGCTTGCACTGTGCCTGGGGGACCTGCTTGCTTGCACTGTGCTGGAGGTGTGTGCCTGGGGACCTGCTTGCTTGCACTGTGCCTGGAGGACCTGCTTGCTTGCACTGTGCCTGGAGGACCTGCTTGCTTGCACTGTGCCACCTGCTGCTTGCACTGTGCTGGGGGACCTGCTTGCTTGCACTGTGCCTGGAGGACCTGCTTGCTTGCTGTGCGGACCTGCTTGCTTGCACTGTGCCTGGGACTGCTTGCTTGCTTGCCACTGCTTGCTTGCACCTGGAGGACCTGCTTGCTTGCACTGTGCACCAGGGACCTGCTTGCTTGCACTGTGCCTGGAGGACCTGCTTGCTTGCACTGTGCCTGGAGGACTGCTTGCTTGCACTGGAGGACCTGCTTGCTTGCACTGTGCCTGGAGGACCTGCTTGCTTGCACTGTGCCTGGAGGACCTGCTTGCTCTCGTCTCTGCTTTGTTCTTGTGCTTGCTTGTTTGTCCTTGCTTTGTCCGTCTGTCTGTCTTCTTTCTGTGAAGGTTTTTTTGTTTGTGTGTTTGTCTAAGTGTCGTTCTCTCTTTCGATTCTTCTCTCATTTTCTGTCTGTCTGTCTGTCTGTCTGTCTCTTTCTCTCTCTCTCTTCTCCCTCCCTTTCCCCCTCCCTTCTCTCTCTCTTCCCTTCCCCCTTCTCTCTCTCCCTCCCTTCCCCCTCTCTCTCACCCCCCCTCTTGATTTTGAATGTAATACTGGCGATAGTGTAAACGAGAGTGTCTAGTCTCAGTTCTTTATAATAATTACAACAATAACAATAACAATTCCAATAATCAAAATAACGACAACACCAATAATAAATCAACAATCACAACAGCAATAATAACAACCATAGAGACACTGCTCGTACGAAGAGAGAAAAGAAAATAATAAAGAATAATAAAATAATAATAATAAGATAATAAAATAATAAAAGAGAAAAGCAATAATAACAACCATAAAGACACTCCTCATACGAAGAGAGAAAAGAAAATAATAAAGAATAATAAAATAATAATAATAAAATAATAAAATAATAAAAGAGAAAAGCAATAATAAAAACCATAGAGACACTCCTCATACGAAAAGAGTCCTAGAGGGTCACTATAATAATAAAATGATAAAATAATAAAAGAGAAAAGCAATAATAAAAACCATAGAGACACTCCTCATACGAAAAGAGTCCCGGAGGGTCACTATATCGGGGTTGCGCCAGAGTCAAAACC
>NW_020868338.1:35000-42500 GCF_003789085.1 Penaeus vannamei
ATACAGGAACCAGAATAAAAAAAAAAAAACAGAAAATATAAAGAATGACTAAGAAACAGGAAACAGAATAAAAAACAGAAAACAGAATCAAAATGAAAAAGAATAACAGAAAACAATAAAAAGAAAACAGAATCAAAATAAAAAATAAAAACAGAAAACAGAATCAAAATGAAAAAGAATAACAGTAAACAATAAAAAAGAAAAAACAACAACAACAACAGAAAACCAAAAGAAAAAAAAAACAAAACAATAAAAAAGAAAAAAACAACAACAGAAAACAGACAAAAAAACGAAAATAAAAAAGAAAAACAGAAAACACAATAAAGAAAATCAAGAAAATCAACAACAACAGAAAACCGAATCAAAATAAAAAAATAACAACAGACACCTGAACAGCAGCAAAAGAATAAAGATAAAAATCAGTCACATGCCAAACTATCTGTACTCTCTCTCCATGACAAGCGCTTCCATGTCACCTGTTGCGTGCATGACAACCTGGAGTGTCTCTTCACGCGGGACATGGGTCGGTATATATACATTTCTATTTTCTTTTTTTTTTTTTTGTCTATGTCGGTTTTGTTGCTTTGTTATTGTTTTTTATATTCATTTTATTTTATTTTATTTTGCTGTTTTTATATACAATTCTATTTCTTTTTTTCTTTTTTTTTTGTCTATGTCGGTTTTGTTGCTGTATTTTTATATACATTTTTATTTTATTTTCGTTTATGTCGGTTTTGTTGCTTTGTTTTTTTTATATACATTTCTATTTTTTTTGTCTATGTCGGTTTTGTTGCTTTGTTTTTTTTTTATATACATTTCTATTTTCTTTTTTTTTTTTTTCTATCGGTTTTGTTATTGTATTTTATATACATTTTTATTTTATTTTCGTTATGTCGGTTTTGTTGCTTTTTTTTATATACATTTCTATTTTTTTTTTTTTTTTGTCTATGTCGGTTTTGTTGCTTTGTTGTTTTTTATATACATTTTATTTTATTTTTTTGTCTATGTCGGTTTTGTTGCTTTGTTGTTGTTTTTTTATATACATTTTTGAAATGTTCGTTTATGGTGCATTTCTATTTTCTTTTATTTTATTATTTTTTGTTTTCTCTATGTCGTTCTGTTGCTTTTTTTTATATACATTTTTATTTTATTTTCGTTTATGTCGGTTTTGTTGCTTTGTTGTTGTTTTTTTATATACATTTTTATTTTATTTTCGTTTATGTCGGTTTTGTTGCTAACTTCAGGATTGTTTTTTTATTGTTGTTGATAAAGATGTTGTTTTGATGTATTATTTGTGGTGATGGTGATGATGGTGATGGTGATGATGATGATAATAATGATGATGGTGATGATGATGATTATGATGATGATGATGATGATGATGGTGATGATAATGGTGATGATGATGATGGTGATGGTGATGATGATGATGATGATGATGATGATGATGATGATGATGATGGTGATGGTGATGGAGATGATGATGATGATAATAATGATGATGATGATGGCGATGATGAGGATGGTGATGGTGATGGGAATGATGATGATGATAATAATGATGATGATAATAATGATTATAATAATGAAGATGAGGATGCAGATGATGATGGTGATGATGAGGATGCGGATGATGATGGTATAGTTGGTTTGTTATAACTGTTGTTTTTATCTTAGTTGCTGCTGTTGATGTTGCTTTTATCATTGTTGTAATGTCTATTGTCACTTTCATTAGCTTGGGTGTCTGTCATAAATATTACTATTGACTTGTTCATCATCATCATCACCATCACCATCATCATCATCATCATCATCATCATCATCATCATCATCATCACATCACCATCATCATCATATCATCATCATCATCATCATCATCATCATCATCATCATCATCATCATCATCATCATCATCATCACCATCATCATCATCATCACCATCATCATCATCATCATCATCACCATCATCATCATCATCACCATCATCATCATCATCACCATCCTCATCCTCATCATCATCACCATCATCACCATCCTCATCCTCATCCTCATCCTCATCATCATCACCATCATCATCATCATCAGAAGACGATGAAGACGAAAAAGAAGACGAAAAACCATGATAGAGACGAATTCAATAAGAAATAAGAAGAAAAAAACGAAGGATAAAAAGAAAACGAAGAACAAATATAAACGAAAACGAAGACGAAGAAGAAGACGAAAAAAACACGATGAACACGAAGGCAATAAAAAAATAATAAGAAACGAAGAAGAAAGAGATAACGAAGAACAAAATTATAGACGAAAACGAAGACGAAGAAGAAGACGAAAAACCACGAAAAACTCAACAAGAAATAAAAAAAAAAAAAAACGAAAAATAAAAATAAAACAAAGAAGAACAAATACAAACGAAAACGAAGACGGAGAATAAGAATAAGAATCAAACCCAAGGATCAGCGAATGGTTTTCCCGACTCCCGCAAGATGGCATCTCCGCCGACACCGCCAAACCAGGTTAGAGCGACCGTCCCTCCCGCGGCTTGTTTGCTTTCGGCTTAAGGAAGAAGGAAGAGGAAGGAGGTGAATAAGGAGGAGGAGGAAGAGGAGAATAAGAAGGAGGAGGAAGGAGGTGAATAAGAAGGAGGAGGAAGAGGAGAATAAGGGAGAGAAAGATAGAAGGAGAGAGAGGGAAGGGAGGAGGGAAGGGAGAACGGAAGGATTGAGAGAAGGGAGGAAGGAATGATGGAGAGAAGGGAGGAAGGAAGGATTGAGAGAAGGGAGGTAGGTAGGAAAGAAAGAAGGGGAGAGAGAAAAGGGACGAAGTTAGGGAGAAAGAAAGGAAGGAGAGAAGGAGGCAAAACCAAAGAAAGAATAATGGAAAGAAGGGAGAGAGAAGGAAGGAGGAAAGAAGGAAAGGAGGAGGGAGACAAAAAGAGGAAGGAAGGATAAAGGAAGAAGGAAAAAGGAGGAGGAGCGAAGACAGAGTACGACAAAGAGAAAGGAGTTATGGAAAAGAAAAGGGAAGAACAGATAATAAAGCAGAGGCAAGGGAGAGAGTCTAGAAACAAGGAAAGAAGGAAGATAAGAGATTTTCAGGAAGTGCTGATAAGGATGAAAACGAAGAGAGGGGAGAAGCAGCCGGAAGTGTAAGAGGGAAAGGTAAAAGAATGGAGGAGAAATAGAATAATATATATATATATATATATATATATATATAATATATATATATATATATATATATTATATATATATATATATACACACACACACACACACACACACACACACACACACACACACACACACACACACACACACACACACACACACACACACACACATATATATATATATATATATATATATATATATATATATATATATATATATATATACATATATATATATATATATATATATAGATAGATAGATAGATAGATAGATAGATAGATAGATAGATAGATAGATATATAGATAGATAGATAGATATAGATAGATAGATAGATAGACGGATAGATATAGATATAGATATATACACACTTATATAGAGTCGAAAAAAATCCTTTCCACAGAGAGGAATGAGAAAGGGGGGGGGGGGCTCAAGGAACATAAAAAAGCCCCGCCCCCAAAAAAAAAAAACATTTTGGAAAAAAAAAAAAAAATGAAAAGCGAAACCCATGTATGGAGAGAAGAAGAGAGGAGGAAAGAGAGAGAGAGAGAAGGAGAGAGGAGAGAGAGAGAGAGAGAGAGAGAGAAGAGAGAGAGAGAGAGAGAGAGAGAGAGAGAGAGAGGAGAGAGAGAGAGAGAGACAGACAGAGAGAGGAGAGAGCGAGAGAGAGAGAGGAGCGAGAGCGAGAGCGAGAGAGAGAGAGAGAAAGACAGACAGACGAGAGAGAGAGTGGAGAGCGTGAGCGAGTGAGTTGGCTCCCACTCGTAATGCTCGCTCTACGCCATTATTCCATAGGTTTTACAGCCAATTGTTGTAGTAACCGACGCTGTTTAGACGACCGTTAAAGAAGACACACGCTAGATCAATGCTGGTTGGGGGGGTGTAGGGAGGGAGAGGAGGGGGAGAGGAGGGGGAGAGGGGAGGAGAGGAGGGGGAGAGGAGGGAGGGGGAGGGGAGGGAGGGAGGGAAGGAGAGGAGGGGAGGAGAGGAGGGGAGGGGAGGGGGAGGAGGAGGGGGGAGAGGAGGGGGAGAGGGAGGGCAGGGGAAGGGAGAGAGGGGGTAAAGGGGTGGGAGAAAGGTGGGTAGAGGGTGAGGAGGGGAGGAGAGGAGGGGGTGTAGAGGGTAGAGGAGGGGGAGGGAGAGGAGGGGAGAAGGGGAGGAAGTGGAGGGAGGGAGAGGAGGGGGAGGGAGGGAGGGAGAAAAGGGGTAGAGAGGAGGGAGAGGAGGGGGAGAGGGGAGGGAGAGGAGGGGAGAGGGGAGGGAGAGGGAGGGCAGGGGAAGGAGAAAAGTGGGAATATGGTGTTAAGGGTGAAGCAAGGGGAGGTAAGGATGGAGGAGGATGGGGGCTGGAGGATAGGGGATGAGGTGGGGAAGAGAGAATGTTAAGTTGGGGGAGGAGGTGGAGGAGAAAGTTGGAATGGAGAAAGGAGGAGGAAATTAGGGACTGAGGCTCGGGGAGGGGGGGGGTGTGATGGTGGGGAGGGGAGATAAAAAGGGAAAGATAGATGTTTGTATAGGGTTAAGGGAGAAGAGGGAGGGGGAGGGTGAAAACATGAGAATTAGGGAAGGAGAGAGAAACAACAGACAAGAAGAAAAAAATATAGTACCAGTAGTAGTAGTAGTAGTAGTAATAGCAATGGTAGTAGTAGTAGTAGCAGTAGCAGCAGTTGTAGTAATACTAGTAGCAGTGTAAAGTAGTAGTAGCAGTGTAATAGTATGTAGTAGTTGTAGTAGCAGTAGTAACGGTAATAGTAGCAGTAGTTGTAATAGTAGTAGCAGTAGCAAATAGTAGTAGCAGTAGTAATGGTAATAGTAGTAGTAGTTGTAATAGAAGTAGCAGTAGTAGTAATAGTAGTAGCAGTAGTAATGTTAGTAGTAGTAGTAGTTGTAATAGTAGTAACAGTAGTTGTAGTAATAGTAGTAGCAGTAGTAATGTTAGTAGTAGTAGTAGTTGTAATAGTAGTAACAGTAGTTGTAGTAATAGTAGTAGCAGTAGTAATGTAGTAGTAGTAGTAGTTAATATAGCAGTAGTAGTAGTAGCTGCAGCAATAAAAGAAGAAAATTAAGAAAACCAGAAGGAATACATACAGCTCTGACCATTCTGCCTGAAAAGCAATGACTATTCGGGTCCTTTTCCCTTCTTAAAGATGCTGCAGCCATAATCCTTAATCTGGAGCAGCCGAGAGGAAGCCGGAATCGACTCCTGCTGCTGCTGCTGCTGTCACTACTTCTGTTACTACTGCTGCTACTACTACTTCGCTTTCTTGTACTA
The DNA here is from genome assembly GCF_003789085.1 of Penaeus vannamei. Classification (NCBI taxonomy): domain Eukaryota; kingdom Metazoa; phylum Arthropoda; class Malacostraca; order Decapoda; family Penaeidae; genus Penaeus; species Penaeus vannamei. The sequence continues at coordinate 40,441 of NW_020868338.1, forward strand.
CTCCTACTACTAAAACTGTTATAATTACTATTGCTTCTACTATTATTACTACTACTTCTATGGCTACTTATTACAACTGCTTCTTCTTCTTCTTCTTCTTCTTCTTCTTCTTCTTCTTCTTCTTCTTCTTCTACTACTACTACTACTACTACTACTACTGCCACTACTACTACTACTACTAATGTTACTATATTCTATATTACCACTATTACTACTTCTATTATCACTACTTATTACAAATACTACTGTTATGATTACTACTTTTACTATTACCACTAATTATACCACTACTAAAACGTTTATGACTAATTAGATCTGTCTCTAATATTAGTATCATTGTTACCATTACTACTACAATTACTTTCATTACCACCATCACTACTACTGTTATTTCAACTATTATCCCAACTCCTACTACTACTAGTACCTCTACTACTACTACTGCAACCACCACCACCAACTACTACACCATCACAACGATTTTTACTACTTCTATTACGACGCTTACTAAAAATAACAGCGATAATAAAAATATCTTTCGTAATAAAATACTCTGGACTCGTTAAGTCAGTTCCCCTCCATGAGCCGTCAGCCCTAAATTTTGATCCTCTAAGGAGAATCAGCTACTCTACTTGTTCTGTAAGAGAGGTGTACCCAAAAAAGGATTTAGGATCATATATATTATCTTTTCGTGTGTGTTTTAAAGGTAAGAGAAGGTGGTGTTTTCCCATGACTTAGCCTTGGGTTATTGGCCTAGGTCAAGCCTAGTGTAAAAGGGCATGTAAGGGGCGTGTGTAGGTGGTGTAGGGCGTGGTGTGGTGTAGGGGCGTGGTGTAGGGGCGTGGTGTAGGGGCGTGGTGTAGGGGCGTGGGGCGTGGTGTGTGTGTAGGGGCGTGGTGCGGGCGTGGTGTAGGGCGTGGTGTAGGGGCGTGGTGTGGCGTGTGTGTAGGGGCGTGGTGTGTAGGGGCGTGGTGTAGGGGCGTGTGTAGGCGTGGTGTTTGGTGTAAAAGGGGCGTGTGGGCGTGGTGTAGGGCGTGGTGAGTGTATGTCTTGAAAAAAGAGATACTCTACGGTTGTAATTTTGTTATTATGTTAATATTAGAATCATCGTTATTATCGTCATTGTTATTACTACTATTATCAACATTATTATCATCATCATATATCATTATCATATATATCATATTCCTTATTATTAGTGTTATCATTATCACCAGCATTACTGTAATTTTATCATTATGGGCATTATTATCATTATCATTATCAATACATCATTACTCTTATCATTATCATTATCATTATTATCATTACTAGCATTATTACTATCATTATCAATTATCACTAATACCAATTTTAATATTATAGTGATGATGATCAACAGCATCATCATCATCATTACTATGATTATAATCATCATTACTGTTATCATAACCATTATTGTTATTATCGTCATAATTACTATCATTTCACTTATTATCGTTATCATTATTGTTGCTGTTGTTGATACTATTATCTTAATCGCTGCTTAGTTGTTGTTGTTATCATAATTCTTATCACCAGATAGCGATAAAAATTATATTAGATTCTTTTTACTGAAAGGCGGTGTAAGGAGAGATAGTGAGGGTTGGAAACTTGAAGAAGAATATATGGAAAATAAATATTCCAAAATAAATTTGCAGTGGAGAAATTCCTATGTGTGTGTGTGTGTGCGTGTGTGTATGTGCGTGTATCTGCGTGTGTGTATGTCTGTCTATCTGTCTCTGTCTGCTGATGTATGTATGTATGTGCATTTATGTATGTATGTATGTATTTTCTGCATTTATGTATGTATGTATGTATTTCTGCATATGTATGTATTATGTATGTATTTCTGTATGTATGTATGTATGTATGTATGTATGTATTTCTGCATTTATGTATGTATGTATGTATTTCTGCATTTATGTATGTATGTATGTATTCTGCATGTATGTATGTATGTATGTATGTATGTATGTATGTATGTGTATATATGTATGTAATGTATGACTATGCTATGTATAGACTCACTCACATGCACG
>NW_020868338.1:50000-52500 GCF_003789085.1 Penaeus vannamei
TAATTTGCCTTTGTTGTAACTTAACATTTTTCCTTCTTTTTCCTCCTTCCTCTTTCTCTTCTTTTCACTCCCTTTTCATCTACCCAATTCCCTACATTCTTATCCTAACGGCCGGTTTGTTAAAATTGTGCCAGGCCCGACCCAATGAATTTTCATATAGATGCAGAAATAAAGGCATATCTGTCTATATATCTGATAGATATACATTTAACCATCTATTTGCCGGATGGATATGCATGTCCAGACTGATAAATATTTATTTTTTTTTATTTATGCATGTCAAGTATACGAATATTCTTTGGGTCGGACCTCGCACAATTCTGACAAACCGGCCGTAAATCTCTACCTTTGTTAAACTACCTTCTACGTCTATTAAATTCACTCTGTTACTTCACTCTGCCTAGTTCTGTCCCTATTTGTTAGAATGGTATTCATGTAAAGTGACTTTGAACTGACCTACGCGAGCTTATGAATGGCAAATGTTAGTCTGTGTACTCTATGCATATTCAGGGGACAAGAGGTGACTAGGTGTGCAATGGCTTATTGGAAGAGTCTCTGCATGGTTGCCAACTTGGTGTCGTACCTCTCTCGCTTTATCTTTGGTGTGTGTGTGTGTGTAGCTCGTTGTGTGTTCTCGCTTTGACAAACTTTCTTTGTCTCCCTTTCGTTTGTTTGTTCTCTTTCTGCGTGTGTGTGTGTTTGTTTGTGTTGCTGTGTTTTGTGTGTGTGTTTGTGTGTGTGTGTGTGTGTGTGTCTTTGTGTGTGTAGCTCTTTGTATGTTCTCTCACAAACTTTCTTTGTCTCCCTTTCATCTGTTTTTTTCTCTCTCTTTGTTCTTTGTGTGTGTGTTTGTTTGTGTGTGTGTGTATGTATGTGTCTGCATTGTGTGTTTGTGTGTGTGTGTGTGTGTGATGTGTGTGTGTATGTTTGTTTGTTGTCTATCTTGTCGCTATCTCTCTTCTACTCTCTCTCTCTCTCTCTCTCTCTCTCTCTCTCATCTCTCATCTCTCTCTCTCTCTCTCTCTCTCTCTCTCACATTAAGCAAGATGCACACAGGAACAGAATTAGCAGAACCGCATTTCCGCGACATATGCATATATTATCTAAATCTTACGCCGGAAGGGAAATGACAAATCGTGCATTAATTATCTTGACAAGATCCGTCTCATTGTAAAAATTTGAAAGTGAAATGCATCCGAATATAGCCATTTCATCCCATTTGCATATATAATGTTTGCACTGGAGCGATCATGATATATTTTGCCTTATGATTATGCAGATGTGCAGCGTTCCTTTATCAGACGGCGAGAATTATTTAATCTCACTCTAATTCTCTCTAACAGTGTGATTATGTAATTCTAGGAGGAGATGTATATATAAGCCGGAGAGAAAATTATTATTAAGGATAATATGAGAGCATCATAGAGCAATGGACTCGAGTTAAGGTGCCGTCACACTAGCACTTTTTCCGTCAATTTTTTTTTTGACAATTTTCTGGAATTTTGTCCATTTTTGAGTGAATTGTCGATTTCAGTCAGACGATAATGATCGTTTCCGTCTGAAAACCTTTCCGTCAACTTCTTCAGCCAAGCATAGTCAAATCAAGAGCTATATTCGAGAATGTTTGTATTTATGTTAAATAAAATTGTCAAAAAATTAACGGAAAAAGTGCTAGTGTGACACGGCCTTTAGACGTATACAATGATATATGGTACAAGAGTAATGGACTTGGCTTACTGTATACCAAAATGTGATGAGTCACACCTCATGAACAACAGAGATGAACAAAAAAAAAAAAAAAAAATGAACAAGAAAAATAAAGATGTAGCAACGAGTGAGATATGAGGGCCGTTGAGAAGGTCGTTAAAAATGAAAGTAAATAAAGAAAGATAGAAGAAAAATGAAAGAGAACGAACAAGCGATATTACAAAAATATGATGCCTGGAGGAAAATGAGGTAAGAGGCAAGAGAGGAGTGAAAAGGGGTGGATAGGAAACTGGAATAAAAGAGAATAAGTGAAAATGAATAAAGAAATCCTACTCCACCATCCTAAGAGTAAGTTAATTGCTGAAAGTGTCCTAACTCTACTTAACGACAAACATAAAACACGTAACTGAATTATGCATAAGGGCTATATTCTTTTTTCATAAATTATCGCTATTTGTATCTTTTAACTCCACTTAGTACGATTTCTTTGGAAATATTTAATCACAATAAATAAGTTTGGCTACCATTTTTTTTTTTTTTGATCAATTTTCCTTTTTATAGTGATGGATAAATTGTTTTTTTTTATGTTCGTCTCTCAATCATTTTTTTCTGTCTATCTCTCCATACTGTTTGTATTGTACACCCCGCGTAAAGACGACAGACATGCGCCACATACAAGACATTATATCCTCACGAATCTACAATCACCGAGGTCAAGACGAGGTCAAAACGAGGTCGAAACGAGGTCAGGGACAAAGGCGCGAAGATGACGTCACAGCAGGAGAGGTGGCGC
>NW_020868338.1:57500-63894 GCF_003789085.1 Penaeus vannamei
AAACACGACCTGCGTATCATTCAACAGACACTCTCACCCCTTTATACGAATCAGTATATTCGGGTTACTGCCCCCCCCCTCACCCCTTCTATCCCTCACCCCCCCCACCCCATCGCTCCCTTTGTCACCTCTCCCTCCCTAACCCGTAGGTCGTTTTAACATCTCACGTCCCACTCTATATACCTTATTCCTCTCCTCTCCCTCCTCATTCTCTCCTTTCTCTCCTCTCTCCTGCCTTATTTTTTTGCTTTCCAGCCTGTCTATTGTGCTTTCTATTCTTCGCCCTATCCTTTCTCCGCCCTTGCTTCCTCCTCTCTTTGACATCCTATATTTCTCCCCTCTCCTCTCTCTTCTCTCTTCTCCCGTGCCCTATTCTTTATCCTACCTCACTCCTATATTTTTCTATTCCTCCCCCTATCCTTCTCCGCTTCCTCCTGCCGCCCTCTCTTTCCTCTTCTCTCCCTCATCCTATCCCATTTCTCTCCCCCCTCTCCCTTCCCATACTCTCCTTCTTCTCTCCTTACCATACTCTCTATTCTCCCTTCCGCCCCTCTTCGACCTCCTCTCCCCATCCTATCCGTTTCTCCCCTTCTCTTCTCTCCTTTCCTCCTCTCCCCTCATCGCCCCATTCGACATCATCCCTCACGCAAAAAATCACGTGTTCCTCGTGCATGACTCTCTCTGGCTCCCCTTTTGAATCCACCTCCTGTTCCTTTCTCTCTCTCTCCTCTCTCTCTGTCTCTCTTCTCTCTCTCTCTTCTCTCTCTCTCTCTGTCTGTCTGTTCTCTCTCTCTGTCTCTCTCTCTCTCTCTCTCTCTCTCTCTCTCTCTCTCTCCTCTCTCTCTCTCTCTCTCCTGTCTTCCTCTGTCTTCTTCTGATCTCTTCTCTCTCTCTCTCCCTCTTCTCCTCTCTCCTCTCTCTCATCTCTCTCTCTCTCTCTCTCACTCTCTCTCTCCTCTCCTGTCTCTCTCTCTGTCTGTCTGTCTGTCTCTCCTCTCTCCTCTCTCCTCCTCTCTCCCTCTCTCTCTCTCTCATCTCTCTCTCCTCTCTCCTCTCTCTCCCTTTCTCTCTATCTCTCATTCTCTTCTCTCTCTGTTCCATTCTCTCTCTTTTTCTCTCTCTCTGTCTCCTCTGTTCTGCTCCTTCCTCTCTCCCTTCTTGTTTCCTCTCTCTCTCTCTCTCTCTCTCTCATCTTCTCTTCTCTTCTCTCTCTCTTCTCTCTCTGTCTCTGTCTCTGTCTCTGTCTCTGTCTCTGTGCTCTGCTCTGTTCTGTCTCTGTACTGTGTCTCTGTCTCTGTCTCTCTCTCTCCCCTCCCTCTCTCTCTCTCTCCTCTCTTCTCTCTCTCTCTCTCATCTCTCTCAGGATCTCTCTCTCTCACTCTCTCTCTCTCTCGTCCNATATATATATATATATATATATATATATATATATATATAAATATTATTGAATAGATACATATATATATTTATATATATAGATATATATACATATATATATTTTGCCTCACCATCCCTTTCTTCTAGTTTTCTTAAGATTCTAATTCACATTTCTTTTCCTCCTCATTTCATGTCTCTCCTTTTAAACTATCCTCCTCCTTCTTTCCTTCTCCATTTTTCCTGAGAGCTTAAATGAAAAGCCCGAGACAGGATGATTTGTATCTCCGTAGCTTAAGTTTAATGAGAATTCTCGTTTTAACTTTTGTAAATATTCCTCAAGAAATGCCTGGACTTAAGGTGCTGTCACACGCACTTTTTCCGTCAATTTTATTTTTTAGCAAATACAATAAATATAGCTCTTGATTGACGCTGAAAAAATTGACGGAAAGTTTTCACACAAAACGATCATTATCGTCTGACCGGAAAATCGACAATTCGCTCTAAAATGGACAAAATTTCAGAATGTCAAAATTTGACGGAAAAAGTGCGTTTGACAGCACCTTTATTTAATTTCTAGAGGGAAAATGAAATGTCATATGCACAAGAAAATATAAATTGAGAAATTGTAGGTTAATATTTCCGATATCTGTAATTGTATCTTCAACATGTCAAAGGGGTGTGAAAAATGAGCATTAAGAAAAAAAAAAAAAAAAAAAAATAGCCACTTATCTTATCATTGCCTTCACTCCCCCCCCCCTCCCTCCCCTTTCTCTCGTTCTCCTGTCTCTCTCTCTCTCTCTCTCGACATGTATGTGTCTGTTTATGTCCCGTTCCCCCTTTCTCTACCTCAGTACAGCAAATGGTCTTGTTTTCTTCCTTTTTAGTTCGCATATTTGGGGACTGATAAAGTTCAGTGGTAAAGGATACAAAAAAAAACAAAGATGCCCTGTGTTTCTCCATAAACCCCTCAGAGGTCACACAGAGGACTTAACCCATTTATTCCGGTTTCATGTACCGACTATTTTAATATTTGTTATGAATTTTGTTGCTCACAGATGGCGCCACAAGGACTTAGCCACCAAGGAGCCAATCAGAGGCGCGCGTAACATATGATTTCCTTATTCCTTAGATTTTTGGGATTATTTCTTCTAATGCCGTTAATCACGATAATTATATATTATTAAGGTGCTATAAAAAAAGAGAATCCCGAAAATTGAAGTAAAGGGTAACCAGGTAAGGAAGGTAGGAATAAAAATTGACTAATTGGTGACTAAGCACAAGTGGAACCATGTGAACACAATAAACACCAATTTTAAACATAAAGGACCGAAATGTAGACATATTAATATATATATAATATATATATATATATATATATATATATATATATATATATATATATATATATATATATATATATATATATATATTTAAAGAATGAAATATGAAATGAAGAGGCAAATAAATGTATATTTATTTATGTAGAGAACTGGCAAAATACAGAGAGAGCACTCACAGATGGAAAGAATCTTGGAATTTGCAGTGGCTAATAATAACGTTTTTTTCTTGAGAAACCGATAAGCACGAAGATGATGCATTGTAATAACAGACCAAGGAAATGATTATTCATATATTTAATCTAAGTGCATTCTCTGCTTCGATTATAATCAAACTAATTTCATCACACACTTTCTCACCCTTTTCTCTTTTCTATTTCTCCTTTCTCTCTTTCTATTCGTTTCCACTTCTTTCTCTCTTCCCACTTTTCCTCGTAACACTCTATTTGCGAGACATTCAAGGCAAAGTTTCTGACATGCATTATTAATCTGTTATCATTTTCCAAAATTTAATGAGATGAAATTACCTTGATTATTGGCCTCGTGGTATCATTTTGCCGTCCATTTCAAAGCTGATATATAGGGTCCTTCCCTTTCCCTCCATTTTTATTATATCATATTTTTATAATATATTTTTTTCTAGAACGGAGGGTAAAGAACCAACAAAAACGGAGGCCACATAGGAACACATATACACTTTTGTCTCCCAAAATTATATTTTTTTTTCCAGAGAAAAAGGAACAAGGAGACATCGGAAGACAACATACTGGTCGAAGGTTCCCCCCTTTTTTCGAGAGGAAAGAGGAAAAAATGATACACACAAAACAAAAAGATGAAGGATGTTGGAGACCGGGAGGAAGTGAGCAGGTATGAATGAGAACAAATATCTTCACAATACAAGAGATGTATTTAACCGGTTTCGATTATATCTTCGTCAGAAATACATACATTAGGAAGAATACACAGCATATTTATATTACATAGGAGCTGATGAATCACCTGATGACCGTGACCTCGCGCTCGTTGTACGCATAATTGCTGCCGCGACCTTGGATAGTTGGAATCTACCCGATATGGTGTTCATAATTTTCTGTCTGTGCTTCCATGACCCCTTTATATTTGTTTAATCCTTTGTATTTCCTTGATTTCAGTTTCTTTCCAGTTCGGTTTGGGTATGTGGGAACCCCATAACTGCCGTTCCTCTGCACTCTACTCACTTCTTCCTGGTCTCCAACATCCTGTATCGTTTTGTTTTGTTTTGTATTAATTTCCGACCCTCTCTCCTCTTGAAAAAAGGGGGGAACCTTCGACCAGTATGTTGTCTTCCGATGTCTCCTTGTTCCTTTTTCTCTGGAAAAAGGGAAAGATAATTTTAGGAGACAAAAGTGTATGTGTGTTCATATGTGGCTTCCGTTTTTGTTGGTTCTTTACCCTCCGTTCTAGAAAAAAATATATTTCTTTTCCCCGAGGAATTCAGTTCTCTAAATGTTTGTGTTATTGCCTTATAATTCTTTATTAACCTCTTACTCTGCTTTGCAACCATTGCTTTTCCCACTATTATTCTGTTGCTCTCTTTCTTTCACTTTTTATCTTGTACCTTTGTATTTTTCTAATTTTACTCTATTGTTTCCTTTTCTTTTCTTTTTGTGATTTGTTTTACAACTCTTTAAATATTTCTTTACTTCTTGTATATAGGCCTCTGTGTTTTATGATTATTTGTATCCATTATTTCTTTAAAAGTTATTTCTCATTTATATATTACTGTTTTTCTTATGTATGATTTCTATCCTGTATTTAGGAAAATATATATATCTCTATATATACATATATATACGGATACCCGCATATACGTCTCTATCCGCATCCACATGTATGCAGTTATACATACCCATACATACCCATATGTATATGTATACACCCGCACTTGCGCATGTAAACGTCAGCATCTCTCCGCATACATGTATACACACTTAAAGACATACACCCGTCCATATACACATATATATATACATATAAACATATACATATACACCCACCTTCATATATATGCACATAAATGGAAAAACATACACCTATACACACCTATACATACACATGTATATATGTACACCCATACACCCACCATGGCCGCTCTTGGCCTTCCTGCCTGCGGATATTCTTAGAAAGCAAGGTTAGAGCTTATCCTTCATTCTATGTTTTCTTGCATTTATCTTATTCCTTTTCTTATTTCTATTTTCTTTTTCTTATTGAATTTCATTTTTGCGCTGTCTTCCGACTCTTTATTTCCTATATTTGATAGGCTTATCTTGGGTTATGTCTTATCCTATCTTATTTTAGGCTCACAGGGTTTCTTTACAAGTAAATTCCCTTTTCTTATTCCTATTCTTCATTTTATTGAATTTTATTTTTGCGCTGTCTTCCGACTCTTTATTTCTTATATTTGTTAGCCTATTTGGGTTATATCTTATCCTATCATCTTATCTTAAGCTCACAGGGTGTTTATTTGTAAATAATTATACCTCTACTATCATAATTCTATAATTCTACTTTATATCTGTGTACCACAGGTCCCTGTATTTTGCCTATCTTATATTTCTTTGTTTTTATTTTCTTCCTTTTCTTATTTCTATTTTTCTTTTCCTTAGTTTCTTTTTTGCGGTCTTCCGACTCTTTACTTCCTATATTTGTTTGTCTTATCTTGGGTTATATCTTATCCTATCTTAAGCTCACAGGGTGTTTATTTACAGGTAATTATACGTTTCCCATAATTCTAAAATTATAATTTATTTCTATGTTGTACCACATATCCTCGCATTTTTCTTTTTTCTTAGTGTCTTATATTAACGGGGATTTAAATATAAACATTGTATTCCTCTATAGTTATATTCTATATTTCATATTTTATGTGCTCTTTATTAACCTTTTTCTATTCCCTTCTCATTCTTCATACATCAATATACATGTTCCTTAAATACAATCACATTCATTTATCAATATACGTTCCTTAAATACAATATTCATTTTTTATATATATATTCGTCCTCTCCCTTGTTATCTCTTTTTCTTTCTTATTTTCGTAATTTTACTATTATCTTTTTCAAACCCGCTTTGTTCTCTGTGAACAGGTGTCCGGTATTATGAGCCTAAACCGACAGGGTCACTACAACCCGACAAAAAGGAGGGAGGCTCTCGGTCGAGCCATGCTTCAGGGGACCTCCAGGGCCTCACCCTGAGGGTGGTTGCGGCCTCCTTACCTTCCGGGACCTACAGGGCCTCACTCCGGGGGGGGGGGGGGGGGGCTGTGTCAACCTTGAACCCCGCCCATCCCGCGGGCACTCACGTGGTCTAAGTTGCGGCTTTCTTCCCCTGCATATTACCGTGTGTTCACCGTTGACGGGGTTGTCTTTGGGGTGATTATCTCTTTCTATCTCAAAATGTTTATTATGTAATACCATTATTTATTTATTTCTGTTACTTTATTTCAAAATATTAAATTTCATTTTTGCGCTGTCTTCCGACTCTTTACTTCCTATATTTGTTATATCTTATCTTACGCTCACAGGGTATTTATTCAAAAGTAATTATACTTCTACCGTCGTAATTCTATAATTCTAATATTTCTATATGTACCACCAATGTGTATTTATCCTATCTTATCTTATTTTCTTTTGGTATTTTTT
>NW_020868339.1:7500-10511 GCF_003789085.1 Penaeus vannamei
CCCTCCTCCCTCTCCCCCCTCCCTCCCTCCTCCCTCTCCCCCCCCTCCCTCCTTCCCTCTCCCCCTCCCTCCCTCCTTCCCTCTCCCCCTCCCTCTCTCTCTCCCTCCCTCTCCCACTCCCTCCTTCCCTCTCTCTCTCGCTCCCTCCTTCCCTCTTTCCCCCTCCCTCTCTCTCTCCCTCCCTCCTCTGCCATAGGATCTTGACCTCTACTGTCATCCTTCCCTCACTTTTCCAGGAGATCAAGCAGCCCCCCCCCCCTCGACCTCCTACCTCGCGAAAAGACAGCGAAGCACTGTTAAGAAATCAGAAACCGTTGAACTGGTCGTCTCGGCGATTGCACCTTCCCGCTTTCTTTTTCTTTTTCCGTTTTCTGTTGTTGTTTTTTGATGAGGTTAGCAATTTTTTTTTTTCTTCTTCTTCTTCTTCTAAAAGGTGTAGAGTTATTTTGGTGTTGTTAAAGGTATTTTCTTTTCTTTTCTTTTCTTTTTGTGTGTGTTAATGAATTTGTAATAATGTTGTTTTAAGAGTTTTATCGTTATCATTATTTCTTGCTGTTATCATTATTATCTTTGTAATTACTAATGATATTATCATTATTATCAGTTTTGTTTTCATTATTATTATTATTATCAGTATTATCACTATCATCAGTTTTGTTTTCATTATCATTATTATTATTATCATTATTATCACCATCATCATTAACATTATCATCATCATCACCATCATCATTACTACTATTTTTATCATTATCATCATTATCCTCCTCCACCACCACCTCATCCTCCTCATCATCATCACTGTTATCATTACTGTTGTTATTTTCCTATCATCATCATCACCATCTCTCTTCCACACGTATTCGTAAACATCATAAACAACAACAAACATCTATAAGATTTTCGGACACGAGGAATTCTTGACTCAGAAGGAAGACAGAAAAAAAAATATGAAAGAACTCTTCATAAGTCTTCAGAGATATCTTCTTTGGTGAAATAAACAAACAAGATTTTTCTTTTTTTCATTTTAAGAGGAAGGTTTAGCCTTATGTCAATCTTTTTTCGTTTTTTATTTCGTTATTTTTTTCTTTTCGTTATTTTTTCTCTCAGCCTCTCTCTGTCTTTATCTATCTATCTATCTTTCTTTCTTTCTTCATCCTTCTTTCTCAGTCTATTCATCTTGTCTATCAATCCGTTTATCTATCTGCCTGTATCTCTCTCTCTCTCTCTCTCTCTCTCTCTCTCTCTCTCTCTCTCTCTCTCTCTCTCTCTCTCTCTCTCTCTCTCTCTCTCCTCTCTCTCTCTCTCTCCTCTCTCCCTCTCCCTCTCCCTCCCTCTCCCTCTCCCTCTCCCTCTCCTCTCCCTCTCCCTCTCCCTCCCTCTCCCTCTCCCTCTCCCCTCTCCCTCTCCCTCTCCCTTCCCTCTCCCTCTCTCCCTCTCCCTTTCCCCCTCTCCCTCTCCCTCTCCCTCCTCTCCCCCTCTTCCCTCTCCCTCTCCCCTCTCCCTCCCCCTCTCCCCCTCCTCCCTCCTCTCCCCTCTCCCTCTCCCTCTCCCTCTCCCTCTCCCTCTCCCTCTCCCTCCTCCCTCTCCCTCTCCCTCTCCCCTCTCCCTCTCCCTCTCCCTCTCCCTCTCCCTCTCCCTCTCCCCTCTCTCTCTTTCCCTCTCCCTCTCCTCCTCCCCAATCACCTCCATGTTAATCACTCTACCTGTAAAATCTGATCCGCAGGTGCATTTACCATCAAACGTTTCGAACACTCAGCAAACGTTTTGTGCCTCCGCTGTATTATTGCTTTTGAATACATATTACATACATACAGGCTTTCAATGCCCGGGTATTATTTTGCTTTGAAATTTCGGAGGGAGAGCTCGGCAGCGGAACTATTATGTGCTTGTTAAGTCATTATTCGTTTATTAGTTTTTTTGTTTGTCTGTGTGTTTTGTAATTCGTGTTGCTTTGTTGGAGAATTTTGTATCTTTATTGTTATTGTGTTTTGTGTTATTTTGTGTCGGTGGTGAATTTTTCGCCTCGTTATTTTCCTTCTCTTCTTTTCTTCTTCTCTCTCTCACTCTTTTCTCTTTCTCTCTTTCTCTCTTTTCTCTCTTTCTCTCTCCCTCTCTCTCTCTCTATCTATCTATCTATCTATTTATATCTATATTTATCTATCTATTTATATCTCTCTCTCTCTCCTGTTCTTCTTTTTCAAAACTCTCTCTTCTTCTCTACTCTCTACTCCTTTCTCTTCCCTCCTGTCTTCTTCTTCCTCCTCTCTCCTCTCTCTTCTAAATTCTTTCTCTCTCTCTCTCTCTCTCTCTCTCTCTCTCTCTCTCTTCTCTCTCTCTCTCTCTCTCTCTCTCTCTCTCTCTCTTCTTCTCTCTCTCTCTCTCTCTCTCTCTCTTTTCTCTCTCAGTCTGCATGTGTGTATGTAGGTGTATGTTAATTACACCTACTCTGTAACCCAATTATAACACTAACAAATACTTAATTACTTAACAAGGACATCAAACACTGACTAAAAGGTCATTATCACCGTTCTAAGCCTCATTTTGAGAGAGAAGCGAAAGAAAATAAGAAATTTCAGAGATAATCAAGAACCTAATTATTAATTTTGATGTTATAGTCCTGGATAAAGTTAATTAATTCACGTACACGTAGAGTGATAGATAGATGAACGGGTTAATATCAAATTCATGGATCAGCTGATTAAAAGAAAGGTTAAAAAAAATTGGAAAAAGTGAAAGAAATATTTCTATAAGTTTGTGATATAAAGAAGGTTGATTATAGTTTAATAGTGTTGAGGTTAATGTTGGGTTTAAGGTTGACAGTGAGAGATCGGAGTAAAATGGCAGACCTTTGGAGGTTTTTTCAAAATGGAGGTCGTTTTCTCTCTCGCTCTCTATCTTTCTTTCTCTCTTTTCTTTTTCTTTCTTTCTCTCTTTCTATCTCTCTTTTCTTTTTTTCTTTCTCTCTCTTTACTTCTCTCTATCTCTCTTTCTTTCCTCTCTCTTCCTCC
>NW_020868339.1:16303-23803 GCF_003789085.1 Penaeus vannamei
TTCCCCTCCCTCCTTTCCCCTCCCCCCCCTTCGCTCCCCCTTCCTCCTTTTCCCTACCTCCCGCCCTCTCACGTCCCCATTCCACCACACCCTGCTTCCCCATCCCCTCTCTTTCCTCTCCCCCCTCCTCCCTCCCTCCTTCCCCCTCCCTCCTTCCCTCTCCCCCCCTTTTCGCTCCCTCCCCTTTCCTTTTCCTCCCCTCGCCTCTCAACACCGCCCTTTCAACACACCCTTGCTTTTTCCCCTTCCCTCCTTCCCCCTACCCCCCTTCCTCCCGCCCCCCCCCCCCCCCCCTCCTTCCCTCCTTCCCCTTCCCTTCCTCCCTTTCACCCCCCTTCTCTTCCCCGCCCCTCCTCCTTTTTTCCCTGCCCCTCCCTCTCACGCCTTTGCCACCCAACCCAACACCCTGCTTCCCCTCCCTCCTTTCCCCTCTCCCCCCCTTCCCTCCCTCACCTCCTTTCCCCTCCCTCCTTCCCTCTCCCCCCCTTTTCCGCTCCCCTCCCTCCCCTTTCCCTCCCTCCCCTCTCACGCCCTTCAACCAACAACCCTTGCTTTCCCCTCCCTCCTTTCCCTTCTCCCCCCTTCCCTCCCTCCCTCCTTCCCCTCCCTTCCTTTCCCCCCCCCCTTCGCTCCCTCCCTCCTTTCCCTCCCTCCCTCTCCCTCCACACTCTCTTCCGTTTACCTGAAGTGTTCTCCAAAAACTTTAACCAGGAAAAGTTTCTCGGTTGAGTGAGAGAGAATGTAGGAGAGAAGGAGGAGAGAAAGATAGAGAATTGAAAGAGAAGGAGAGAGAAATGATAGAGGAATGAAAGAGGAGATGAGAAGGATAGAGAAGAAGAAGAAGGAGAGGAAAAGAATAGTGAATGAGACAGGGAAGGATAGAAAAAGGATAGCGGAAGGAGAGAGGAGTGGAGAGGAGGAGAAGAGGAAGGAGGAGGGGACCAAGGGGAGGGAGGGAAGAACGGGAGAAGTGGAGAGAGAATTGAGGAGAGATGGAGAGAGAATGAAAGAGAAAGATTAGAGAATGAAAGAGGAGGAGAGGAGAAGGAGAGAGAATTGAAAAAGAGAAGGGGGAGAGAGAAGGAAGGAGTTGAAGGAGAGCGAAGGAGAGGAGGGAAAAAAGAGGGAAGGAATGTCGATTTTTGAATAGGTGAAGAGGTTGAGAGGGAGGAGGTTTATAAAAATTCTGGAATAGGGTTAGGATTAGTAAGGATGGGATAGATTACCAATGATTAGGATTAAGAATAGATATATGAATTAAATAGAATTGATTAAATGAGATGGATAAGATAGCCATAGATTTTTGGGATAGAATAGATAGAGCGAATTGATAGATGGATAGATAGGGATGACTCTGAATAATGGATAGATAGATAACTGATTACAATAGGATAGAATGGGATTAAGATAGGATTGATTATAGATAGATAGCATGGAAATAGATAAGCCTGTATTGATAGATAGATACATGGGATAGATAGGATGATTGATAGATATATTAGAATGATAAGATAATGATAGATGGATAGACTAGATAGGTTGGATTGGAAGGTAAGGTAAGTAAGGTTGGATAGGGTCGAATAAGATAGAATAAAGGGTGGGGAGTATACATATAAGACAGATGGATTTAGTAAAAGGAATTAGATCGATAGATAGATTTTTGATGAATAGATGAATAGATTCGATAATAAGATTTACACCATATACAATACCATACATACATACTTACATACATACATACATACATACACTTACCATTTTACATAAATACATACATACACATACAATACATACATACATACATACATAATACATATATATACATACGGTAACATATATGTAATACATACGTACATAGATAAGTAAGTTGGTAAGTAGGAGATTCTATATGTGCGTATATGAATATACTCGCATAAACATATCCATCCACATATACAAAAGAGCATTTAAAGATATTAATATATACATTAAATAACTACAAACCTGCGACCGTATTTACAAAACACATGAACTTCCACATTCACATTAAAACCATATCCAGTAAAAGTGAATAAATGTCTGACCAGATGCATAAATGAATGAATCCATGAATGAATAATTACGTGAATTGATAAATAAGCCAAACAAGGACCCGGTCACGAGTATGTAGCGACGAAATGTAGCGGTGAGATTTCGCTATTCTTAAGCGGTTTAGCGGGGGGAAAAAGCGCTACATGAAAGCGAGAATTCTTCCGCGCCAGTGAGACGATGACAAACACCGCGCGACAGATCCGTTGGTTGTACGGGATAACAAAACGGCGAGATAAAAAGGGAAATGAAATATATATATATGTATATACGTGGGTTTGGTTAGTTTTTCTGGGGAGAGTCTGTATGTATAGGGAGGAGGGAGGTTGTTTGTGTGAGAGAGAGAGAGAGAGTGAGAGAAAAAAGGGGGATTGTTTGTGTGTGAGAGAGAGAAAAATGGAGGGAGGGAGAGAAAGAAAAAGAGAGAGAGAGGGAGAGAAAGGCTGTGTGTGTGTGAGAGAGAGAGAGAGAAGAAGGCTGGTGTGTGTTGTGTGTGTGAGAGTGAGAGAGAGAGAGGAAGAGAGAGGAGAGGAGGAGAAGAAGAGAGGGAGAGAAGAGAGAGAGGGAGGCTGTGTGATGACTGTGTATGAGAGAGAGAGAGAGAGAGAGAGAGGGAGAGAGGAGAGGCCTCTGTGCTGTGTGTGTCTGTGTGTGTTTGAGTGAAAGAGAGAGAGAGAGGTGAAGGGTATTATGCGTGTTCTGTGTGAGAGTGGGTGTTTGTGTGCGTCCATGTAATGTGCGTATTTCAGCAACATATATGTGTGACCAAAGTGTATAGGAGTGTCTATGTGCATGTATGTGTATTCGAGTGTACGCATGTGTATGTGTGTACGTGTATGTGCGTGACACAGACGGATCACGTGATTGGATCTGTCCATTTCCGCAGCCAAAGACACCTCGGAATCCCACGCACTTGAGGAGGTGAGAATATGACCCTTATGGCGTTGGATATTAAGGTTCATTGCCCAGAGGAATTAGCCAGTCACCTTCGCGAAATTTGGTTCGCTCTCTTTCTCTTTGTTTCTTTCGCTTTCTTTCTATTCCTTTCTTTCTTTTTTTTTTTCTCTTTCTTTGGTTTATTTTGTCTCTTCATATTCCTCTTTTGCTCTTCTCTCTCTCTTTCTCTCTCTCTCTCTCTCTCTCTCTCTCTCTCTCTCTCTCTCCTCTCTCTCTCTCTCTCTCTCTCTCTCTCTCTCCTCTCACTCTCCTCTCTCCTCCTCTCCTCCTCCTCCTCCTCCTCCTTCCTCCTCCTCTTCTTTCTTCTTTCTTCTTTTTCTTCCTTCTTCTCCTTCTCCTCCCTACTCCTTCCTCCTCCTCCTCCTTCTCCTCCCTTTTTTCCCTCCTCCTCCTCCCCTTCTTCCTCCTCCTCCCCCCTCCTTCTCATCCTCTCCTCCTCATCATCATCATCCTCTTCCTCCTCATCATCCTCTTCCTCCTTATCATCATCATCCTCTTCCTCCTCCTCCTCTTCCTCCCTCCTCCTCCTCTTCCTCTTCTCCTCCTCTTCTTCTTCCTCCTCCCTCTCTTCCTCCTCCTCCCCTCCTCCTCCTCCTCCTCTCCCTCCTCCTCCTCTCTCCCCCTCCCTCTTCTCCCCCTCCTCCTCCTCCTCCCTCTTCCCCCTCCTCCTTCTCCTTCCCTCCTCTCTCTATCTTTATCTATCTCTAATTCTCGCTTTCTCTCTCTCCTCCCTTTTTCTTCCTTACTCCTCTCTTTCCTTCCTTCCTATCCTCCTCCTCCTCCTCCTCCTCCTCCCTCCTCCCCTCTCCTCCTCCTCTCCTCCTCCCTTCCTCCTTCCTCCCTCCTCCCTCCTCCTCCTCCTCCTCCTTCCTCTTCCCCCTCCTCCTTCTCTCCTGCCTCCCCTCCTCTATCTATTTATCTATCTATCTATCTCTCCTTTCTCGCTTTCTCTCTCTCCTCCTTTTTCTTCCTCCTCTCTATCCCTCCCCCCTCCCCCCTCCCCCCCTCTTCTCTCTCTTTCAAATTTACCGCTCTGTTAAGCCCTAGAACATTCATTAAAGAAAGTTTTGAAGAATGATTATGCTCATTAGATTGTAATATTGTTTACACTGTCAGGCATAATTACATTGACAATGTTATTCCCGCAGTTATAGTAGTTAGAGCGACCGTTAGACATCAAT
The DNA here is from genome assembly GCF_003789085.1 of Penaeus vannamei. Lineage (NCBI taxonomy): Eukaryota > Metazoa > Arthropoda > Malacostraca > Decapoda > Penaeidae > Penaeus > Penaeus vannamei. The sequence continues at coordinate 20,509 of NW_020868339.1, forward strand.
ATCATAGTTATTAGGATTATGATAGTTTGTATTGTTTTTATTGCTGTTGTTGTTGTTGTTGTTATATCGTTTTTTGGGGAGGATTCGTTATTAGTGTCATTGTTTTTATTATCATTTTCTTTTCTCTCTCTCTCTCTCTCTCTTCTCTCTCTCTCTCTCTCTCTCTCTCTCTTCTCTCTCTCTCTCTCTCTCTCTCTCTCTCTCTCTCTCTCTATCTCTATCTCTATCTCTATCTCTATCTTATCTCTGTCTCTGTCTCTGTCTCTGTCTCTATCTCTATCTCTATCTCTATCTCTATCTCTATCTCTATCTCTATCTCTATCTCTATCTCTATCTCTATCTCTATCTCTATCTCTATCTCTATCTCTATCTCTATCTCTATCTCTATCTCTATCTCTTCTATCTCTATCGCTCTATCTATCTATCTATCTATATCTATCTATCTATCTGTTTATGTATCTATCATCATCTATCTATCTGTTTGTGGCTGTCTATTTATCTGTGTATCTATCTGTTTCTATCTCTATCTCTACTTCTACCTATCGCTCTGTCTATCTGTCAGTCTTTTATATACATGCATACATATATAAATATATAAATAATATATATATATATATATATATATATATGTATACATAAATTATACATTACATATACATATACTATATTACATATACATATACATATATTTATATATTATATATATATATATATTATATATATATGTATGTATGTATGTATGTATGTATATGTATATGTTATATGTATTTTTCTCTGTCTATCTATGTCTATATCTATATATATATAGATACACACACAAATATATATATATATATATATATAATATATATATATATATGTGTGTGTGTTGTATGTGTGTATGTGTATGTGTTGTGTGTGGTGTGTGTGTGTGTGTGTGTATGTGTGTGTGTGTGTGTGTGGTATGCGCGGACGTGTGTGTGTGTGTGTTTCGTATATGTGTGTCTGTACATACACACAAAAACCATGCAGAGGCATCGATCTGCATGCTGGCCAGCGCTGAACGAACGCTTCACGCAAACATGCATTCGGTGGCGGTTCCTGGGAGGCGGGATTTCGGAAAGAAAGCGGAAAAATACGCAGGGGAGAGGAAAGGTGGAAGGAGAGAGTGGATAGAGAGAGAGGAGAGGGGGGGAAGAGAGAGAGAGAGAGAGAGAGAGAGAGAGAGAGAGAGAGAGAGAGAAGGAAGGAAGGAAGGAAGGAAGGAAGGAAGGAAGGAAGGAAGGAAGGAAGGAAGGAAGGAGGAGGGAGGGAGGGGAGGGAGGGAGGGAGGGAAGGGGAGGGGTCGAGAGAGGGAGAGAGAGAGAGAAAGAGAGATGGATAGATACACAGATAGATAGAAAGGTAGTTAGAGAAAGACAGAGAGAGATACACAGATAGAAGGGTAGTTAGAAAGAAAGAGAGAGATAGTATGAGAGAGAGAAACAGGTAGAGAATGAGAGAGAGGAATAGAGAGGCAGGTAAAGAAAGGGAAACGGAGAAAGCGAGAAGCAAACCTTTAAATGAAAGACAGTGAACATTCCTACCCTCCGCCAAAAGGTATTTTACCAGCAGAACCATTGGACTTTCATACTTCCAGTTTCCAAAAGGTTACCAATTTCTTTTACCCGCTAGGGAAAAAAAAACGAAAAAAAGAAAAGAGAAAAAAAAGAGGGGAGAGAGAGAGAAAAAGATGGAAAAGAAAAAGAAAAGAAAAACTTTAAAATTTTAGGCTCGTTTTCCTCGTCTCCAAGATGGCCGTCGCCCTTCTGTCGTGGAATTTCTGATAAGAGGGTTTTAAAGCGTCACTGTGTAGGAGGGGAGAAGGATAACAGGTGGAGAATAGTCGGATTATTTCCTTCTTCTATTTCGTTTTTTATTTTTTCTTTCCTTTTATTTTATTCTATTTCATTTTCGTGTATCTACATTTGTTTACATTAGTTGTGTTTTTTTTGTTTTTTTTTTGGGGGGGGTGTATTTTTTTCAGGATCTTTTGTTTTATTTATTCTTTGTGTAATTCATTTTGTTTTATTATATTCACATGCGTAGAATAATTATATAAAACTTTGAAATATTTCGGTCCAAAATGACGATAAATGAGAGAAAAAAGGCGGGAAAAAAAAACAAAAAAAGGCGGGAAAAACAATAAAAGGCGGGAAAAGACAAATCCATAAGTCGGTTTTTCTTCTCTCTTCCTCTCCTTTATTTCCTCTACCTCCTTTTTATCTTTTCTCTTTTCCTCTTCCTCTTTTTCCCTATTCTTCCTCTTCCTCCTTTCTCTGTCTTTTCTCTTTCCCTCTTTTTCTTCATTTTTCCTTTCCCTCTTCTCTCTTCCTCTTGCTCTTCTATTCCTTTTTTCGTCTTCGACCTCTGTATCCTTCCCTCGTTTATTACTCCCTCTTAACCTCTCCTTCGTTTCCATCGCTTTCTCCCCTCTTCCTTCCTCTCCTTTATTCTGTTTCCTCTGTCTCCTTTTATTTTCTTCGCTTCCCTTCTTCCTCTCTTCTTTCGCCTATTTGTATCGTTTTTTTTTTCTTTCTTTCTTTTTCCCCTTCATTTTTCTCATCCTTCCCCTATACGGTTTTTTTACGTCTTATTCGTATAGATATGTGTGTGTGTGAGTGTGTATTGTATGTGAGTGTGTGTTATATGTATGAGTGAATGTGTTTGTGTGTGTATGTCTGGTGTGTGTGTGTGTGTGTATGAGTGAATGTGTTTATGTGTGTATGTGTGTGTGAGTGTGTGAATGTTCTTATGTGTGTGTATGTGTATGTGTGTGTGCATGTGTGTATGAGTGAATGTGTTTATGTGTGTATGTGTGTGTGTGTGTGTGAGTGTGTGAATGTTCTTATGTGTGTGTATGTGTATGTCTGTGCGTTGTACGTATGAGTGAATGTGTTTATGTGTATGTGCGTGTCCATGTATATCTCAATGCATGTACATATATATATATATATATATATATATATATATATATATATATATATATATATATATATAATACATACATATACATATTATACACGTTTTACGTCCATATATATGTGCATATGAAAAGCCTCTCACTTGCATGTCAGCGCACGTGATATCGCATGACAGTCACCAGGAAGTCAGGCAATGGTGTCAGCTCTTTGGGAATGTGAGTGACAGTGATAAATTCCCATTGCTTGCTTGCACTCACGGAGATAATTAAATACAGTGACGTTGATAATGAGAATATTGCATGCTGATTATAGCGTTGATGTGGTGGTGATGTGGTGATGTTGATGTGTGATTG
>NW_020868339.1:28803-30293 GCF_003789085.1 Penaeus vannamei
TGCGTGTGCGTGTGCGTCGGTGCGTGTGTGTGCGTGTGCGTGTCGTGTGTGTGTTGTGTCAATATATATGTCACAGGCAGCCAGAGAGGTCAATGGCAACCTAGAGGGTCAATGGCAGCCAAGAGAGGTCACAGGCAGCCAAAGATAGTCACAGGGAACAGAACCTGTCCTCGGTTTCTGTCGCGTTCGCGGTACGTTGTTCACGGTCTTGTTCTTGACGTCTTGGATTTCATCTGTTTGAGAATTTTTGCTTGTGTGTGTTTTCCGTTTTTCGCTTTCCGCTTCGTCTGATCTGAACGGTTTGACGATTTAGACGCACGTTCTCCTACGTTCGTTTTTGGGCATGATGGTGTTTGGTGGCAGTTTCTTTATATAATGTATGGCATATATGTGGTGTTTGTGTGTGCTGTGTGTGTGTGTATTGTGTGTGTGTGTGTGGTGTGTGTGTCGTGTGTGTGTGTTTGCATGTGTGTGTTTGTGTGGTGTGTGATGTTGTGTGTGTTGTGTGGTGTGTGTTTGTGGTGTGTCTGTGTGCGTTTGATGGTTTTTGTGCGGGTAAAAGATATACAGATAGATATATGGGAAAAGATATAGATATAAGGAAGTATATATGTGTGTGTAGTGTGTGGGTTTGTGTAGTTTGTGTGTTACAAAAAATAATATATACACATAATATGAGAGAAGAAAGAGATAGATAATGATCAGATACCGAATGCAAAATGCATAAATAAGAAAAGATAAGAAAAGAGACGAGGGGGAGAATTGAAGAGGTAGGTAGGAGGGGGGGGGGTAGGGAGTAGGGAGGGGGGAGACGTGCAATTATTGAAATGAACCTGATGTGATTTCTGATCTAATTTGGGCGATTGCATGGGAGTGGCGGGTGTGTGTGTGTGAGTGTGTGTGTGGTTGATGTGTGTGTTGTGTTGTGTGTGTGTGTTTGTGTGTGTGTGTGGGAATGTGTTTTTGTGCGTGTAAAAAGATATACAGATAGATATATGGATGAAAATGATTAGATATAAGAAGTATATATGTGTGTGTGTGTATGTGTGGTGTATTTGTGTGTACCAAAAAAATATACACATAATATGGATAGAAAGATAGATAGACAGGATACCGAAATATGGGCAAATGCTATGAAGAAAAGTAAGAAAAGAGAGTCGAGGGGGAGAATTGAACAGAGGGGTTAGGGGAGGGGAGGGGGTAGGGGGGGAGGGGGGAGACGTGCAAATTATTGAAATGAACCTGATGTATTTGCTAAAGAAGTCTATTTTGGATGAATGGGAGCGATTCCATGGGAGGTGGGCGGCGTGTGTGTGTGTGTGTGTGTGTGTGTGTGGTGTGTGGTGTGTGTGTGTGTTGTGTGTGTGTGGTGTGTGTGTGTGTGTGTGGGGTGTGTGTGTGTGTGTGTGGTCGTGTGTTTGTGTTTGTGTTTGTGTTTGTGTTATTTTAAGTGTTTGTGTTTGTGTTTGTGTTTTGTGTTTGTGTTTGTG
>NW_020868339.1:40169-57669 GCF_003789085.1 Penaeus vannamei
GTGCGTGTGCGTGTGCGTGTCGTGTGCGTGTGCGGTGTGCGTGTGAGTGTGCGTGTGAGTGGCGTGTGTGTGTGTGTGTGTGTGTTGAGTGTGTGTGTGTGTGTGTGTGTGTGTGTGTGTGTTGTGTGTGCTGTGTGTCTTGTCTGTCTGTCTGTCTGTCTGTCTGTCTGTCTCTGTCTGTCTGTATGGTCTGTTCTGTGTGTGTGTATCTGTGCTTATTCTCGTATACATACCTGAATTCAACCCCATCACATCTACCTCACAACACCCAAAATCACTCTATAAATCAACCGATCTCTTCACAAAACAAACAAACAAAAAATGTGCAACAAAGAGCATTGCAATCAACGAAGCTTCCGGAGAGATGCCACAGGAAGCTCTCGCGTCGGCTTACATTACTAATAGATCTTTTCCGTCCCTGGCAGAGGAAGGGCGGAAGGAGGGAAGGGAAGAAAGAAGGCGGAAGGATGGGAAGGAAGGGATGCGAAGGAGGGAAGAAGAAAGAATACATAGATAAGGAAGGGCGAAGGAGGGAAGGAGGACAAGGAGAAGGTAGGCCATAGGGGAAAATAAGAGTATAACATGAGGGGCGGGGAATGGAGAGATGGGAAAGTGGGGAAGGGATGGAAGGGAAGGGAAAAAGGAAGGGCGGGAGGGAAGAGAGGGGGGGGGAATGGAGAGATGGGAAAGTGGGAAGGGATGGAAGGAGGGAAAAGAAGGGGGGAAGGAGGGAAGGGAAGAAAGGAAGGAGGGGAAAAGAGGGGGGGGGAATGGAGAGATGGGAAGTGGGAAGGGATGGAAGGAGGGAAAGAAAGGGGGAAGGAGGGAAGGGAAGAAAGGAGAGATGAAAGGAAGGGAGAAGGAAGGAAAGGAGGGAAGGAGGGGGAATGGAGAGAGGGAAAAGTGGGAACGGGATGGAGAAGAGGGAACGGAAGAAAGACAAGGATGGAAGGAAGGAAAGAGTGGGGAGGGATGGAAGGAGGGGAAGACGGGTGAATGAGAGAGAGTGGAAGAAGAAATAGAAGGAGGGGAAGAAAGGGAAAGGAAAAGGAGGGGAAAGAGGGGAGGGATGGAAGGAGGAAGGAGGAAAGGAAAGAGATGGAAGGAGAGAAGGGAAGAAAGGAAGGAGGGAAGAGGGGGAATGGAGAGATGGGAAAGTGGGAAGGGAAGAAAGGAAAGGGATGGGAAGGAGGGAAGAGAGGGAGAACGGAGAAAAGGAAGATGAGGAAACTGAATTAAGATTAAGAGAGAGAAAGAGAATCAAGGAAGGATAGAAGGAGGGAAAGGAAGAAATGAAAGTAAAGAGAGGAGGGAAAAAAGAAGGGGATGGAGAGAGGGGAAAGTGGGAAGGGAAGAAAGGAAGAGGAGGAAACTGAAATAACTGAGAGAGAGTCAAGAAAGGGTGAAAGGAGGGAACAGAGGAAAGGAAGGGATGGAAGGAGTGAAAAGAGGGGAAGGGGAAAGAGAAGAAGAAAATAAGAAAAGAAGGTTGGAATATAGTTGGAGAGAGAAGGATAATGGCTGATGGAATGAAGGGAGATGCAGGGATAAGAGTGAAGGAAGGAAAGAAAGAGATGGAAGAAGATAGAAAATGGGGAGGTAAAGAGAGAGAAAAGAAGGAAGTGGAGGAAACTGCAATAAGAGTAGGAAGGTAAGAGAGTGATAGATTAGAGAAGGAGGGAAAGGAAGAAAGATCGGGATGGAGAGAGAGAGAAAACAGCAAATTACACATATGATAGCGAAGGGGAGAACTGGAAAGATAATAAAGATATTACTAACGATAAAGATAATAACCGTAATGATAACGATAATGATAATAATAATATACGCAACAACAATAATGACGATGATGATGATGGGTATGATGTTAATGATAATGACGATAATGAAATCAGTAATTGTAATTGCGATAATAATGATAATATTCGTAATAATGATAATAAAGTTAAGTATGGTAATGACAATAATGATAATAATCATACCGATAAGTAGAAGAAAAAGTAAGAGAAAGAAAGAAAAAGAAGCACAATAATTACAAGAAACAGAAAGAAATAGAAGAAAAAGAATGATGACTGAAAATAATAACAACAACAAGGATATTGGTATTACCGATTATAAAAATGCTCGGACACACTACGAAGAACACAAGGTATTAACACAAAAAAGAAAGAAGAAAAAAAAAAAAAACTTTCCACAAATTTCCTTCATCAAGCGAAAGTCTTATTAATTAGAGGGTAATAATTGGCCTGATAAGTTATGTGTCTGTCTTTACAAGTTGCTTGTTATGCACGCACTCACGCACATTTTCGGTGAAACACTTGGAATGTGATAACGAAGGGAATGGCAGGTAAATTGCATTATTTTTCTTAGAACCTATCATGTATACAGGCGCACACACACACACACACACACACACACACACACACACACACACACACACACACACACACACACACACACACACACACACACAATCATTACACTTTTCTTCAAAGTGTACTAATAAAAAAAAATAAAAAAAAGCTGTCTATGGAAAAATACGAAAAAAATATATAAACATAATATTGAAAAAAACGACCCAGAAAACAGATAAACAGACAATTGAAAAAATACAGAAAAAAATAAACAGATGATTCAAAAATATAACAATAGATAAACAAGCAATTCCATAATAATATAATAAATAATAATAATAACAATAATAATAATAATAATAATAATAATAATAATAATAATAATAATAATAATAATAAGAAATTAAAAAAACAATAAAACAAAACAAAAAACAGACGATTGGAAAAAGGACAAAAAATCTTGCAAGTGCCGACAAGAGCGGCCAACAGTTCCTCCTTTTCTCATTCATTTGCACGCACGGGGTCATGCACGGCTTGCAACGGCCTCTGCAATTTCCGCTGTCAGGACTCTTTTTAATGATGCGTCCGAGTCCGGTTAGAACTAGTGATGTTTAGGAGGGTGGGGAGGGGAGGGGAGGGGAGGGGAGGGAGGGAGGGAGGGGAGGGGAGGGGAGGAGGGAGGTGGAGGAAAAGGGAGGGAGGTGGAGAAGGAGGGAGGAGGAAGGGAAGGGAGGGAGAGAAGAAGAGAGTTGGAGAAGGAAGGACGCGAGAATGGAGGGAGAGGGGGAGAGAGGGAGTGAGGAGGTGGAGAAGGAGGGAGGGAGGGAGGGGGAAGAAGAGAGTTAGAGAAGGAGAAACGGGTGAATGGAGAGGGAGTGAGGGAGGGAGGGAGTGGAGAAGGAGGGAGGGAGGGAGGAAGAAGAAGAGTTAGAGAAGGAGAAACAGGTGAATGGAGGGAGAGAGAGAGTGAGGGAGGCGGAGAAGGAACGAGGGAGGGAATGGTGGAGGGAGGGAGTTGGAGAAGGAGGGAGGGGAGGGAGGGAGGGGAAAAAGAAAGGTGGAAAGGGAGGAGGGAGGAGAAGGAAGGAGGGAGGGAGTTAGAGGGAGGGAGGGAAGCAGACGGAGAAGGAGGGAGGGAGGGAGGGGTAAAATGAGATGGACAGAGACGAAGGAGAGAAGTAGGGATGGAGGGAAAGGAGGGAAGGACAGTGGTGTGAGGTAAATGGTAGAGGAAAAGGAGGGGAGATAGAAGGAAGGAAGGATGGAGAGAAGGAGGGTGTATAAAGAGGGAAGGAGCAAAGGGAGTGCTGGAGAAGGAAGGAAGGGATTGATGGAAGGAGGAGAGAGAGGGAGAGGAAGAATTAGGAAAATTAGAAAAAGTGAGGAAGAATTTAGAAGAAGAAAATTAGAGGGAAAGGAGCCAGGGAAGGAATAAATAAACCAATTGATGAAGGAACAGAAAGACAAAAGAATGAAGAGAAGGAAAGAAGAAAACGAAAAAAAAGATAAACAGAAAGAAAGAAAGAGGGAGGGTTTAAGAAGAAGAAAGAAGAGAAGACGTAGAAAAAAACAAGAACAAAACGACCAAGTTAAGAAGAAAAAGAAAAGAAAGAAAAAAAACAAGAAACAAAAACAAAAGAAAAAAACATTAAATAGTATTTAAAATAAGTGAGAAAGGAAAAACTAAAAAAAAAAGAGAAAAGACAAAAACAAAAAAACAACATTAAAATAGTATAAAAAAGTGAGAAAGGAAAAAAAACACCCCTTAAACCCGGCTCTTAACTCTTAACAAGACGAATTGCAACGTAGCAATCGTACAGTCTAATCAATGCTCGTATTGCACAGCCATAACTTCCGGGAGAGAAGGAGAGAATTGGAGAAGGAGGGACAGGTTAAAGGATGGGGGGAGAGGGGGAGGAGGGAGTGAGGGAGGTGGAGAAGGAGGGACAGGGAATGGGGGGAGAGGGGGAGAAGGAGGGACAGGGGGATGGGGGAGAGGGGGAAGGGAGTGAGGAGGTGGAGTGGAGGGAGAGGGAGAGGGGGAGTGAGGGAGGGGAGAAGGAGGACAGGGGAATGGGGGGGGAGAGGAAGTGAGGGAGGTGGAGAAGGAGGGACAGGGGAATGGGGGAGAGGGGGATGGGGAGGTGGAAAGAGGGACAGGGACAGGGAGGATGGGGGGGAGAGGGGGGAGAGAGGGAGTGAGGGAGGTGGAGAAGGAGGGACAGGGGAATGGAGGGAGAGGGAGTGAGGGAGGTGGAGGGAGGGAGGGGAGGGGGAGAGGAGGTGAGGGAGGTGGAGAAAGGAGGGACAGGGAAATGGGGGGGAGAGGGGGAGAGAGGGAGTGGGAGTGGAGAAGGAGGGACAGGGAGGGGGGAGAGGAGAGAGGGAGTGAGGAGAGAAGGAGGGACAGGGAATGGGGGGAGAGGGAGTGAGGGAGGTGGAGAAGGAGGGGGGGAATGGGGGGAGAGGGGGAGAGAGGAGTAGTGGAGGGAGTGGGAGCGAGGGGACAGGGGAATGGGGGGACATGGGGGGAGAGGGGGGAGAAGGGAGTGAGGGAGGTGGAGAAGGAGGGACCAGGGGAATGGGGAGAGGGGGGAGAGGGAGTGAGGGAGGTGGAGAACCAGGGGAATAGGGGGGAGAGAGGGAGTGAGGGAGGTGGAGAAGGAGGGACAGGGGAATGGGGGAAGAGGGAGTGAGGGCAGGTGGAGAAGGAGGGACAGGGGAATGGGGCAGGGAGTTGGAGAAGGAGGGACAAGCCAGCAGGCCGGGAGTAAGAGCGGGTTGAATGGAAGTGATTCAGTGACCTTACAGCGGCCAAAGTTCAAGCGTTGAATTTCCTCTCTACAGCGGCCGGATAAGGCATCTGGGGAACACGCCGGATAAAGTGCTTGTGTTCATTGCTTGGATAAAACTGCTGGGTGAATTGCGTGGATAAGGCGAATGGATTGATTGTATGGATAAAGAAGAGAGATGGATAGCATGGATAAAGCGAATAGATTGATTCCATGGATGCAAGGGACAGATAAATTACCTGGATAAAGTGACAAGATTAATCCATGGATAAAATAGATAAATTACCTGGATAAAGTGACAAGATTAATTCATAGGATAAGATAGACAGATAATTACCTGGATAAAGCTAATAGATTAATTCCATGGATAAAGGGACAGATAAATTACCTGGATAAAGTGACAAGATTAATTCCATGGATAAAATAAGATAAATTACAGATAAATTACCTGGATAAAGCGACAAGATTAATTCCATGGATAAATAGACAGATATTTTACCTGGATAAAGCGACAAGAATAATTCCATGGATAAAATAGACAGATAATTTACCTGGATAAAATGATAAGATTTATCATCTGGATAAAGAAGGCCGATGAATCCCCTGGATAAAGCGACCAGATTAATTACAAGGATAAAGTAGGTAGATGAACCATATGGATGAAAACATAAGCCATGGATAAAACACCAGGTAAGCGAGGAAAAGAAGGAGATGGAGAAAAGGGTGAAGAAAAATCGACAATAAAGAAGAAAATAAAAGAGAAGAAGAAAAGAAAAGGAAATTGAATAGTTAGGAAACCCAAAATTCAAAATTTAGAATAAAAAAAAAGAATATGCAAAGGAAAAAAGTTAAAGAAAAGAAAGAAAGAAAGAAAGAAAGAAAATATTATATATATATATATATATATTATATATATATTATAATTACATATAAATGGTTGTGATAATGTCTGGAACATAAGTCAGGACTACAAAATTAAAATAATCCTTTCGTATATAAACATGAACGACTCTAAAAAAGTGAATAAATCAAAAGTATCAAAAAATAAAACTCAATGAAAGAGTGGAATATCAACTCTGGAAAAAAATAAAACCTCACAAAAATAGAATCGAAATCCTTCTCGAAAAAGAAACGCAAAAGGAAATTTTTAATATTTAATAATATTGAAAAAAACATGAGAGAGAGAGAGGGGGGGAGGGAGGGAGGGAGGGAGGGAGGGAGGGGAAGAGGGAGGGAGGAGGGAGGGGGGAGGAGAGGAGGGAGAGGAGGGAGGGAGGAGGAAGGGGAGGGAGGAGGGGAGGAGGGAGGAGAGGGAGGGGAGGAGGAAGGAAGGAGGGAGGGGGAGGGAGGGAGGGGGGGGAGGGGGAGGGAGGGAGGGAGGAAGGAAGGAGGAAGGAAGGGAGGGAGGGAGGGAGGGAGGGGGGGATGGGAGGGAGGAAGGGAGGAAAGGGGAAGGGAGGCGGAGGGCGGAAGGAAGAAGGAACGGAAGAGGAAAGGAAGGAAGGAGAAGGAAGGGAAGGGAGGGAGGGGGACAGAGAGGGAGCAGAGACGAGAGAGAGAGAGAGAGAGAGAGAGAGAGAAGAGAGAGAGAGAGAGGAGAGGAGAGAGAGAGAGAGGGAGAGAGAGAGAGAAGAGAGAGAGGAGGAGAGAGAGGAAGGAAGAGGAGACGAGAGACAGAGACAGACATAGACAGACAGATAGACACAGTTTCGACAAGACAGTTGACTTCTTGCCTCTGGCATTCCAGCTCTTTGTTGTGTTCAGGTCTATCTGCATGCATGTCTGTCTGTCTTTTTGTTTTCTGTCTCTCATTCCTCCTTTCTGTTTCTTTGGGCTCCACCCCCCTCTTNTTTCTTCTTCTTTTACATCTTCTTCTTTGGTCTAGGTATATAAGCATGTAAATGTTTACTTGTTGGAATTGGTACATTACGTACGTTTTCATGTCTATACATTTATATAGAAACCCAAGCATGTAATGATTACTTGTTAGTGTTGGTACATAACGGGCATTCATATTTGTTTTTTTTTAATATAAGCTCATATGCATGTAATAACGTTTTCTTGTTGGCATTAGTACATAGGTGGGTGTTCAGATGTCTTTTATGTAGTCACATACACGAGTAGGTGATCAGGTTTGCATTTTGATATAGGCACATATGTATATGTAAATAGAACACCTATTGTAATTAATGGAATAAAGTGTCTAAATTTGTCTAAACTTGAACATTAGCATGCGGTGATGCTAACATGTTGACCTAGACTCACAATAAAGTATTTATATTGACACACGAGTTTAAATAGCATTTTTCCCCATAATCGAGATCTTCATTATACATGCTAATACCCCTCCTCCTTCCACCAGGAGTGCAGCATGGACATCCGAAAGGAGATGAGCAGGAGCATCTTCTTGGCCGGAGGAGTGACACACCCCAGGCTCACGGACAGACTCACCACTGAGATCGACAACCTCACACCACCTGCTATTAGACCCAAGGTGAGGGCAAGGGCTGGTTGATGTTTGTTTTTATATGCTCTTTTCTTTTTTTCGGTTTTTTGTTTTGTTTGTTTTTCGTTCTCGTTTCTCGTTCTTTTCCTCATTACCCCCCCTCTCTTCTCTCTCCTCTCTCTCCTTCTCTCCTTCTCTCTCTCTTCTCTCACTCTCTCTCTCTCTCTCTCTCTCTCTCGCGCTCTCTCTTCTCTCTCTCTTTCTCTCTCTCTTTCTCTCTCCTCTTTCCTCTCTCTCTCTCTCTCTCTCGCGCTCGCTCGCATCGCTCGCTCGCTCTCTCTCTCTCTTCTCTCTTCTCTCTCTCTCTCTCTCTCTCTCTCTCTCTCTCTCTCTCTCTCTCTTCTCCTCTCCTTCTCTCTTCTCTCTCTCTCTCTCTCTCTCTCTCTTCTCCCCCCTCTTCTCCTCTCTCTCTCTCTCTCTCTCTCTCTCTCTCTCTCGCCTCCTCTCTCTCTCTCTCCCCTCTCTCCTCTCTCCTCCTCCCTCCCCTCCTCCCTCCCTCCTCCCTCCTCCCTCCCTCCTCCTCCCTCCTCCTCCCTCTCTCCCTTCTCCTCTCTCCCTTCTCCTTCTCCCTTCTCCTTCTCCTTCTCCCTCCCTCCCACTTCTCCCTCCTCCTTCTCCTTTCTCCTCTTCCTCTCCCCCTCTCCTCTCCTTTCTCCCTCTTCCTCTCCCTCTCTCACTCTCCTTCCTCCTATCTCTTTCTCTTTTTCTTTTTCCCTTGTATTGTTTAAATTCAATTTTGTATTGTTTAATGTTTTATTCATTCACTTACTTATTAGTACCCTTATCATCAGTACTATTTACAAAAATGCTAGCATCCTCTCTACTAAATTCTACAAAAATACTTAATCAACACGTGACCCACATTCTTCCTCAAAATTTTGGGACCTAAAGTACCCTAAAATTCCCCTCCAATTCACACGCATTTCTCCCTTCGTTTTCAGGTCCACGCCTCGCCATACCGATACCGCGGCGTATATCGGTGCGTGCGTGTTGGCCGAGTCCCCTGGGTTCGTGCAGTCCCGCGTGACTCGAGAGGAGTGGAACAAACAGGGTCCGGCCGCTCTTCGGAAGTGGTCGTTGTAGAGTGGGGGAAAGAAAATCGCACCAGATGGATGTGTTATAGATTTCCGATTTTTGTTTATACAGTGGGAGATTATTATTGATGATGATGATCATTAATCTTCCCGTTTTTGGGGGTCACGGATGGCTAATAGGCTGTCTATCGTCTCCTCGGTTTTTTGTTTGTTTGTTTGCGTGAAGGAGGAGAGACGAAGGAGAAGAAGAGGAAGAGAAGAAGAAAAAAGTGGAGCGAGCATAGTCCCTCGTTTCAGCTAAGAAAGACGTGGCTCACCTTTCTTATATACAAGTCTTGGCTTAAACTGCACTGTACAATTGCTGTGATGAAGTGTATGAATAAAGCGTTGGGAGACAGATATGGGAGAGAAAGAAAGCGATGATGAAAATGTGAAGAAGCGAGAAGAGGAGGAGAGACAAGTCGAGAAGGAGAAACAGAGAGAAAGAGAGAAGTCGGAAGGAGAGACAGTGAAAGAGAAGAAAGGAAGCAGCTGTTATTTATAATACTACATTGAGGTTCCTGTCTCTCGTGATATTTAGTGAAGGACTAAATATCATGCTTTTCCCGCCTCTACCCCCCTCCCTCCCCTGTATCCTCACCCCCCCCTCCCACCCTGAAAGAGATACACTGAATCTGTTTTTTATTTTCTTATTTAGTCTTTCTCTTTCTTTTCGTTAACCCTTTTATTTTATTGTCGATATTTGCTTGATAGGAAATAGTGTTTTGTGTTAAATGGCGTCCTCTTAGATTATGAAATATTTTTCGTATTGTTTTAATTTCGTTTTATATATATAGAAATGATATATATAAAATATTCCCTTTTTTGTATATTTCATAATGGCATATATGTTTATATATGAGTGAGTTTTTACCAAGCACAAATCACGCGTTATTTAGCTTAATTTTCTACGTGAAATGTCTACAGAAAAAAGAACAGGTCATATAAAACATTATAGGGGAAAAGATCCTAAAAATACACGACCTGGAAACTCTAGCTAACACAAGACATCAAAAAGAAAAAAAGAAAAAAACTTTACATTTTTTTCTCTTTTTTTTCAACCCCAGCCATTCCAAGTCTCCACCGATTCCAACTTCAGATAATTCCAACTTAGAAATACATATATATAGATGATCTATTTTACCTGTTTTCTATTTCCAAAAGTTAACAATGAACGACCTTTCAGAAGCTTATTAATTGGCACAGGCTGTAGACTTATGTGTGGGTCAGCTAACCTTTGCTAAAAGAAGGGTTTTTTTAAGCACTCAAGTGTTTCTCAAAGTTGTATAATTTGTACATACGATTCCTAAGTAAGGGAAAGGTTAACTTATTTTTCATTATGTATTATACATCTGCAGTTGTTTACTTATCTCAAATATATTTGTATATGAGAATTATGGTTGTTTTCTTATCTCTCTTTTGTGTGCTATGGTAATGGTATGGTAATTTATGCTATTTATGGAAACGGGAAATGTAATGGTTGTTGTGGTAACGATGAAAATACTTAAGACAATGGTGAGGATATGAAAATAATGATTATAATATTGATCATAATATTGATCTAAAAGAGTATGAGAGTAATAATGATAATAATGATGAATATGATATAATGCCCATGATTGTGTGTTATAAAGGCTTGTAGATATTTTTTCAGTTAGATTTTTTTTTACAACAGCTTTTGAAGATGGAAAATGGTCTCACCTCACTATAACTATCTATAAATGATATAGTGATAATATAAGTATGATAAGAGTAATGATTATAAAGAGAATAATAAACATAATTACGATGATAATAAGGTTGATACTAGGAGTGGTATAGTAATGATGATAATGATAATGGAATGATGACTACAGTAATGATATTAATAGTAATGGTGATACCGATTATGATACTGATAATGGTGATAGCATTATCAATATTAGCGATTGGTGATAATAGTAATGATGATTATGATATTGATGATGATGCTGGCAGTAATAGTGATGATAATAATAATAGTGATAACAGTGATGGTATTGATGGTTTAGATAATTATCTTGATGTAGTGACAATGATCATGAATTACTAATAATGATGATAGGAATGATAGTATCATGATAATGAGGAATGATGATGATGATAATGATGATGATAATGATAATAATAATGATGAGGATGAGGAAGATGGTGATGTGATGAAGAAGATAATAAATGATAATAGAAATAAAGATAATGATAATGATAGAAGTGATACCACGAGTACTTTTAAGAAAGGCTGTACAAGAAAACATCGCCACGCGTTTTCCCGAGAATAGTCAAACAGTCTGGAAACAACGACAAAGCTGAACTCTGCACATCGCGGTACAGTACATTTCTGTAATACACAAGGCACGAGAAACCAACAATTACAGTATTGGACTGAAAGGCAAGTGTTTTAACATGAACACAGACACATACACATACACTTTAGACACTTCGCTTCATTTCGCTTCATTTCACTTCACTGACACCACGATAACCTGTCACGGTCAGTTCGCAAAGTCAGAGAACGGAAAGTGAGATAATTGACATGACTTGAATGCTGAGTTGACTTCACCAAGATCAAGAGCATGTCATAACCAATGATAAGTGAAGAATTGGTTAGTGTGATGGAGGGAAGCGAGAGAAAGATACAGGAGGGAAGTGTGAGAGTAGGAAGTGGTAAAGTGCTTGTATAAGAGTGAGAAAGATATAGAAAGGAAGTGTGTGAGTCGGAAGTGGCAAAGCGCTTGTTTGAGTGTGAGAGAGGTAAAAGAAGGAAGGGTGAGAGTAGAAAGTGGCAAAGTGCTTGTTTAAGTGTGAGTGCGTTGTTCCAAGTACCATTTGAAGGGTACTTGGGATGTTCATCTATCTATCAGGAATTAAAAAGTAATTAAAAAGCTAATATATTCACTTATTCCTTATCATTCTTCTTTATTTTAAGCGGTTTCATTCCAGAGCGACGAAGTTAATCATTCCTCGAGCTTTCCTTAATCTTCAAATGAATGCTTTTACAGAACTACCCTCTTTTCAGCTTTTGGTAGTTCATTCTCCCATTCATAGATTATGTTCTTTTTACCCTTCTCTTTCATTTGATTATTTGTAGTTGCTGATTGTTTATTCGATGGCTGGGGCTGTATTTTATCTGAATTTTTGTGTGATTTCTACAAGGACTTCTGTTTGTGTGTTTTATATATCTTTGTTATCTTAGAGAGAGAGAGAGAGAGAGAGAGAGAGAGAGAGAGGAGAGAGAGAGAGAGAGAGAGAGAGAGAGGAGAGAGAGAGAGAGAGAGAGAGAGAGAGAGAGAGAGAGACAGAGACAGAGACAGAGACAGAGACAGAGAAAGTCACTCCTGGACAGCAGTTTCAGCCAGCAAATATGTGTGCTTACATTGCTCAATTTCTATAAAAATCTCCTTCAATTAGAGTTTTACTATGAAAGACACCTGTGATTCAAATCCTCTATATTTAATTCAGGTGGATGTTTAAGCAATTTCTTTTCTTCTTGACTGTGACCTTGATCTTCGACCTTGTGCAAAGATTCACGATTGCAGCAAATATATGTTTTGTTGCAAAATTTACTGTGCCAAAATATATTAAATAAATTCTTTTATGAAAAAATACATTCAATTTAGATATAGAGTAAGAAATATAGATTGATATAGAGAGAGATAGGGATATAGAGATAGAGAAGAAGAAGAAGTAGAGAAGAAGAAGAAGAAGAAGAAGAAGAAGAGAGAGAGAGAGAGAGAGAGAGAGAGAGAGAGAGGAAGGAGAGAGAGAGAGAGAGAGAGAGAGAGAGAGAAACACCTGGACAACAGTTTCAAAAGCACGAAATGTATGCATCTACATTGCTCCATTTCTTACGACCTTTAAAAAAAATCAGATTTCTTACAACATGCACCCTCATTTCACACGCTAATCAGTCTAATTTACAGGCACGGAAATAAACATACTTAAAAGCAACATTAAAGACCATCGCAAACTGACACGGTTTTTGAGTATCAAGTGACCTGATTGTGTCTCGCCTCCATCGGCGAACGCAAACAAGGTAGGCTGAAATTGGGTGTTGTGTATGTGTTTATATGTATGTGTGTCTATATATATATATATATATATATATATATATATATATATATATATATATATATATATATATATGCACGTGTGTATGTACGCATGCATATGTATGTATGTGTGTACACACACACACACACACACACACACACACACACACACACACACACAGAGAGAGAGAGAGAGAGAGAGAGAGAGAGAGAGAGAGAGAGAGAGAGAGAGAGAGAGAGAGAGAGAGAGAGAGAGAGAGAGAGAGAGAGAGAGAGAGCATGCGTGTGCTTCAAACCCCGCAACTTTCTGCAAACAAAGTAAAACGGACAAAAACAGATGTGTCCGAAACCCTGAAAAACCCGGCAAATCGCTTTAGAAATCGCAGACCTTCAGTACATCTCTAACCATGAAGGCGAGAGGTCACAGAGCACGGCGCATTGGTAAATGGCGGATTTGCATAAATAAAATAAAAAAAGGAAGAGACGAAACTTTTTTCTCTTTCAGAAAGGCCATAAAATGCATCTAGATAAATGAATACAGCTTGAACTGCGTTTTAAGCGGTGTAAATGTCAGATAAGGTTAAAATACCTGATGTGTTAAAAGCGCAGAGTGTAAAAATGTTTTTATATGACGTTTTCTGTTATGATTTTGTGGAAAGAAAACGGAGGACTAGTGAATAGAACAATTATATCCATACTTAAATTATATAAATTAATTTTAGTGGGACTAGGCCAGACAATCGCGTCATTATCAGTGAGAAAAAGTGTTAGAGACAGTATAAGAAAACAATAAGAGGAGAGAGAGATAAGAGAGAGAGAGATAGAAAGCGAAAGAAAGCGATTGAGAATGGCAGAGGTAAAGAAGAAAACGGAGAGGAGAAATAGTAGGGGGAACTAATGAAAATGAAGATAGAGAGGTAAATAGACACTAGAAATGGAAACAAAAAAGGCAGATAGACAGATACACAGGCAGGCAAGGAGAGACAAGCAGAAACAGAGAAAAGCAGATAGACAGGTAGATAGACAGGTATACAGCAAAAAAATGGGTACATCAACAGACAGGTAGACAGATAATATGATACAGAAATTAGGAACAATTAATTTTAACACAAAAGATCTCTGTTTATGGAAAGGTTGCCATATTTGGTTTAAATATGTTCCCGATTCCGTATTTTCATATTTTTTGTTCTCAAAAATTAATTGGTTTTGTTCAGTTTAGATGAGTCTAAAGATTGTCTTGAAAAAGGTTGTTGACATGACACCCGGGTGTGCGCCTTACACACGCACACACACACAGACACACACTCACGCACACACACACACGTATCCCCACACATACACATAGACAGGTGTGTGCATGTGTTTGATAAGTTTTTGCTTGATTGTGTATGCGATAATGATAACAATATGGATTATGATAAAAAGTTGTGACAATGACAACGATGAATATAATGATAATAATGGTAATAATAATAACAATGAATGATGATGATAATCATAAATATGATAATAATGATAATAATATTGACATTGATAATGATGATATGATGATAATGATAGTAAAAATGATGATAGAGATGAAGATGATCATGATGACATGTTAATAATAATGGTAATAATAATAACAATGAGAATAATGATAATAATAATAATGATAATGATAATTATAATAGTAAAAGAAATAATTATAGCAATAACAACAAAACAAAATAACAACAACAATATCAACAAAACTGATAATGATAACAAAAAAATAATAATGGTAATGATGATAATAATCCTCATCATTATTGCAATGATGATGATAATGATAAGAATGTTGATAAAACAATATTAATAATCATAATGGTAATAACGATATAATCATGGCGATAATGATAATACTGATAATACCAATCATAATAAACGATGATCATCATCCAAATCATAATGATAATAATAGTAATAATAAAAAATCAATAACAAAACAGTAACAATGACTATTATCATTAATGCCACATCCTTACTTTTCGATATTTTCATAATAACGTTAAATTTTCATGTATTGACAAGTAATTACATCCACATTATCATTATTTGCCTGAAAAGAATGATATTAACAACAGGTCACAAATGTAGGTTAATAGTGCAGCGCAATCACACGCTTTGCCTCGGCGAATGGCAGAGGGTTGCCTGAGGTTGGTTTACATTCAGAAGGGTGCATAGAGGAAGGGAAAGTTTTTTTATATATATATACATACACACACAGCACAAATAATATATATATATATATATATATATATATATATATAAATATATGAATATATATATATATATATATATACATATATATATGAATATATATATACATATAATATATATATATATATATATATATATATATATATATATTATACATATATATACACACACATATGATATATATATATATATATATATATATATATATATATATATATATATATATATATATATATGAATATATATATACATAATTATATTTGTATATATATATATGTATATAATTTATATATATATAATATATTATATATTATATATATATATATATATATATATATATATATACAAACACACACACACACAACACACACACACACAACAACACACACACACACAACATATATATATAAATATATATATATATATATAATATATATATATATTATATATTGTATACATGTATATAAGCATATATATATATATATTATATATATATATATATATATATATATGTATATATATACATATATATTATATATTCATGTATTGAATATATACATATATGTATGTATATATACATATGCATACATGTATACGTGTATTCATATACATATATAATATATATATATATATATATACTATATATATATATATATATATATATATATATATATATATATATGTATGTGTAACACACACACACACACACACACGCACACACACACACACAACACACACACACACACACACAGCACACACACACAACACACACACACACACACACACACACACACACACAACACACACACACACAACACACACACACACACATATTATATATATATATATATATATTATATATATATATATATAATAGTTATATAGTTATATAGTTATATAGTTATATAGTTAATATATGCATAATATATATATATATATATATATATATATAATATATATATATATAATATATTTATATATAGTTATATAGTTATATAGTTATATATATGTATATATATATGTTATATATGTTTATATATATAGTTATATATATAATATAGTTATTATATATATATATATTATATATATATATTATATATCATATTTATATATTTGTATATAATATATATATTAGATTTATATATTTATATATATATATATATATATATATTTAATATTTGTATATATATACATATATATATATATATATTATATATATGAATATATACATATATATATATATATATATATATATATATATATATATATATATATATATATATATTTATATATATACATATGCGTGTGCATGTGTGTGTGTATGTATGCATGTATCCAACTATATATGAACGAGAGAAAGAGAGAAAGATAAAGAATAGAGAGAACTGAGGAAACAGAGATAGAGAAAAGTGAAGAGGCAGGAGCAGATACATACATACTATAAAGGAGCAATTCTCTTGGTTGCTGTTTACTCCTTCGCCGAGAGACCTTCAAGGGATCCTGAATGTAAAATGCGAGAGGTTAAAGAGAAAATGTAAGATATCTTATCAAGATAATATGCTGGGAAAAAAAATATCCTATTTAGCAAGAATAGATACTTTTCTTTTGTGCCTTTAAGATGTAAATGTCAGGTAAGGTTAACCCAACTATGCAACTATGCAGAATTCTTTGAGCAATGAGGTTGCACGATTTCGTTTTCTGTAATTGTCTGGTTTTACAACTTTTAGGGGGGACTAATTAAGATTCCCAACTACGCTTAAAATTGTTTATTGCTGCGACTATTTCTCAGTCATCTTGTGTTGGTTAATTAAGAAATTCTTACATGCATTCATGAGGATAGGTACAGGAAAATACACTTAACTTGGCGCCAATTTGGAGTCGAGAATGTATAAAATTCTAGAGAAATTAATATGATTCATGTAGGGTGACTGCATTTAATTTCGATAGAGCATTTATCTCAAATAAGGGAGGTCTGGAGAGTAAGGCGGAAGTGAAATCGGGAAAGAGAATAAGAATTAGACGAAATGTTATGGACAACAAAAGGCATGTGAGAGAAAGGCGAGGAGAGAAGGGAGGGGTGAGAAAAAGAGGAGAGAGAGAGAGAGAGAGAGAGAGAGAGAGAGAGAGAGAGAGAGAAGAGAGAGAGAGAGAGAGAGAGAGAGAGAGGAGAGAGAGAGAGAGAAGAGAGAGAGAGAGAGAGAGAGAGAGAGAGAGAGAAGAGAGAGAGAGAGAGAGAGAGAGAGAGAGAGGAAGAAGACGAAGAAGAAATGAGTTAGAGAGAGAGAGAGAGAAACGGAGAGAGAAGAAAAAATGAGTTAGAGAGGGAGAGAATGATGATGATGCTCATTTGACTTTCAGTCACCTGTTGGCCTTTGCACGAGGAGACAAACGTCCCTTTTCTGTAGAGTTTTGACCTTCAGTTCATGCAAGAAAGTTCCAAAATTTGAACGCAAATGCTCTCTCTCTC
>NW_020868339.1:75169-79436 GCF_003789085.1 Penaeus vannamei
TTTTTTTTTTTTTTTTTTTTTTTTTTTTTACAAATTTACTTATTTGTACAAGAGATTTTGATGTTATAAAATCTAAATGAAAAATTAAAATTCGCCGATTAATCTCTGCATTATTCGTATATTGTATTTGTATTTTTTGAAATTTTGAGTTTTTATGGACTGTTGTATACATTCAGTATTTATTTTTTACGTTTATATACATATCATTTTAGCAGAACATCTATCTTTGGCATTTTTTACATTTAGAATTTTTTTCCATTCGCTAGGTATTTTGTTTATATGCTTTACATGAAAAGTAAAACAAGAAAAATATAATTAAGTAGAAAAATATCAAATAAAGGACCTTAATCAGATAATGTTGGAAAAAACGAGTGCTTTTAGTAATGCAAATGAAAGATATTTCTTCGCTGAAGGAAGTGTGAATGTAATCGAAATTTTGTGCATAATCTTTCCGTTCTTTCCCAGAAAATGAAGAAATTATTTTAGTTGTTCAGAGTTAATACCAGCTAACGCATCTTAAGACTGAATATCAGCTATGGAAGACATTATATAGTTATTATTATATATTATTATTATTATTAATTACCAATGTCATTATTAGTTTTCGTTATCTTTCAAAACCTAACGAAATAGGTTGTTACTATGAGTATGTTGAACTATTTCTCCTTTCGGCTAAAATCTCTTTTCGAAACTCACCATCCAATTTTATGATAGACAGACCTTAACGAAAATATCCCCAAATTAAACCAAACTTAACCTCAGCTAAGATAACCTAAGCTATGATAACCTAAGATAAACCTATGAAACCTAAGATAACCTAAGATAACCTATGATAACCTACAATAACCTAAAAAAAAACAAAAAAACAAAGATAACCTAAGCTAACCTAACCCGTGTCCCGCAGGTTGTGTTGGCTCTGTCGCAGTGGTCGCAGTGGAGGCCATGCCGCAGGCGGTGGAAGGGAACTCCCTCACGCCCTCCGCCGCAGTGCCGCAGACTCCCGGCATGATCCTGACCGCCGCACAGGGCACCATCCCGACGCAGCTGGTTCAGATCGCCTCGCCGCTGTTCCAGGGCGCCCCAGCGACTGCCGGACCTGGACCCGCCGCCCCTCAGCTCTTCTCCCTCACGCCCATCATGGTGAGTTTCGGGTGGTTGGTTGCGTGGGTTGGTTGAGGGGTTTGGGTTGGGTGTTGTGTGAGGTTTTTTGTGTCTGTTTTTGGTTGTCTTGGAGTTTTCTTGGGGTTTGTTGGGTTTATATTTCTTTTTGTTTTTGTTTTTCACTTGTTTTCTTCTTGTTTTTCTTTCTTGTCTTTTTCTTCTCTCTTTCTCATTCACTTTCTCTTTCTCTCTTCTTTCTTTCTGTTTTTTCTACCGCTTTCATTTCCTTTACACCCAAAACGTAGAAAAAAGCCATTCAAAAGACCCGCCCATTTTTTGTACTTTCCGCCCCAGCGAATCCAAAACAAAGCCCTCCCACTCACCCCCACCTCTCCCCCCCGCGACGCAGATCCACCAGCTGTCCGAGGCGGAGCAGAACGCCCTCGCCCACCGGGAGTTCCTGAAGATTTGGAAGCCCAGGCGATCCGCAACCAGGCCATTCCTATTGCTCCTGTCGACCCCACCCTTGCAGCTGCCCCCGCCCCTGCCCCGCCCCTGCTCCCGCCCCCGCCCCCGCCCCGACGTCTGAGACCTTTTCCCTGACCGTCGAAACTGCTCCTGCTACAGACTCCGCCCCTGCAGCGAGCGCCGAGCCAATCGCCGTCGTTTGAGGGGCACAAGCTCCCCACAAGAGGACTACGTCATTAGCTAACGAAGAACTCTCTTTTAAACCGAAAATAATAATTAAATTATATATTTTTGTCTAAAATGTATAAAATTTTCAAAAAAAATAATATTGATAAGGTCAAAGTAATTTTTCCATCTTCGTGAGACATTGACGGCAGCAAGTGGGCGGTTATTGTAAAAACGTATTGTGCGATAAAGTTATATTCGTTTTATTTAGAAACGCCAAATTTACAGACAGTTACAGTATCACGTAAACATTTTGTTCTTTCTTTTCCTCATCAGCAGCCGTTAAAAATATTCAGATTATAAAAAAAGTTCTGTCCTTTTTTTTAAATTTTGTAATTGAACATTGTAAAATACTGATGAAGAAAACACTTTATTTCTACAGATGTTTCGATAAATGAACTGTCATCTAATTTCTTAGTATTTTCTCTTTTATTTGTTTCCGTGTTGTGTAAGCGTGATAAATAAAAACAAGAAAATATATTACCATATAATTTTTATTTTCATTTCCTTGTCTCTCTTTATACTTTATGCTCTTTTTGATAGTATCATCTCCCTATATATTCTGTTAATGCAAAACTACATTATAAATATATATCTGTATGTGTGTGTGTATGCACCTTTAATTCACACACATACGCACACACAACACACACACACACACACACACACACACACACACACACACAACACCCACACCACACACATCAACAATATATATCTAAAATGTAGCTTTGCATGAACAGAATACACATTGGCAATACCATATTGATGACAGTCACAAAATCTTACATACATTCATATTATTTATGGACATATCAATGTAATTTACAAGGTACATGTATTAGAGAAAAAACCTATCCCACCTATGTCAGACAAAGTACACATACAAATACACAAATACAATAATTAATAAAAGTGAGAAAAAAAATAAAACATTCTTTTCTGGATTTTTTTTCTCTCTTTTGCAAAGGAAGTTAGAAACCACTGAAAAATCTCAAAATTCCGACATTAATTTGAATCTTTCCTCATCTCTCTACATAAGAAATCTACTTATTCTACCTCCTACTTATTCTATTCCTTTAACTACATATCTGTTCTTGATCTGTCCTCGTCTATCCTAAAATCTGCTCAGCATCTATCCTTACTCATTTGATCTAATTTAAATATCTACGTATCATTTATCCTCAACTTTAACTCTACCCAATCGATAATAAATTACATTACGAATCGTCAGTAATTGCTTTCAATTAATTCTAGTAAATAACCAATTAACAAAAATAGAGAATAATTGATTAAAAAACATAAATGAAATTGACATCAATAACAATTTAAATAAACAATAATTAGATATAAAAATAAATAAATAAATAAGAATTTAAAACATAAATGAAATGAAAAGCAATAAACTAATCAAATAAACAATAATGATGAGAGAGAAAACCAAATAATCTAACAAGAATTTAAACCACAAATAAACCATACCACACAAAACACACAGAGATCAATTCAATCCATCCTACCACAACAAACAAAACAAAGATAAGGATAAAACCACCCCGTTATCCCTCCCGCATCATACACTAGAGCAACAGTATTGGCTATCGGGAGCAAGGTATGGATTACACAGGAGATGAGGAGCATCTGGATCTCGTCTTGGTTCGTCTCGTAAGCATGAGTGTGGACGTCTTGGCAGTTCCACCATCATTCCTGAACAAATGAAAGAGATTTTTGAGTTTTGATGTTGGGATGGTTTGATGTTGATTGTAGTTAATTTGCTTTTACTTGTATGTCTATTAGTTAATTTGTTATTATTAATATTAATGATTTTGGTAATTCGTTAATATGAACTCGTTATTCTTATTTCTATTGGATATTTTGGGAAGACACCTGTTACACGTGGCTGTATCGTGCTTTCATTCCTTTTTGTTCAAAGATATTATATTTTGGTACAAAACAAAACCGAATATATATTGAACCAATCTAATGACAGCAAGAAAATAATAACGACCTTAACAACAACAAAAATATATATAACCAAAACCACTAAGACAACAAAAAAAGAAACAATTAAAAGCTCACCAAGAGTACATGTTTTCTTCATGCAAACCCGAGGATCTGAGAAGCAGGCACTCGCGGTGTTGGCCAAGTTGAATGGCACTGTCGAGTCCCACTTGCCACATGCCGGTGCCTCTGTGCCAGGAGAAGGGAAGAGGGAAGAGAGAGGAGAAGAAGAAAGGGAGAAGGGAGAAGAGAGGAGAGAAAGGAGAAGGGAGAAGAGAGAAGGGGAACGGAGGAGAGAGCAGGGGAAGGAGAAGGGAGAAGAGAGAAGAGAGAAGGGAGAAGGGAGAAGGGAGAAAGAGAGAAGGGAGAAAAGAGAAGGAGAAGGGAGGACAGAGAAGGGAGAGAAGAGAGAAGGGAAGAAGAGAACGAGAGAGAGAAAGAGGAGAAGAGAGAAGAGAAAGAGAGAGAGAGA
>NW_020868339.1:83290-90790 GCF_003789085.1 Penaeus vannamei
TATCCGTCGTCTTAATGATATGCAAAACACGGCTTAAGCATATCAAGGATCGGGGAATTTATGAAGAATAGAGGCGCTTCGTCTTTGTTTTGACGAGCTGAAGTGATTGTTGTAAGAGAAGGTTTTTTATCAATGTGTCTTTCGGATGGTCGTTACAAACATTATGTTTATTTTTGGCTATCGTATTATCTTTATTGTTATCGATTGTTCTTGTTAACGTTTTTGTTATTATCATTACTTTTATCATCGTTAACATAATTAGCATGTTTGTTTTTTTATCCTTATTACTGCTGTTATTATCATTGTTAGTGATTATAAGGATAATGAAACATTATTTTCATCATTATTATTATCATCATTTTATTTCCGGTTTTGATGTTATTATTATCATTATCATCATTATTATTATTGTTATTCATTATCATTATCATTATTAATACTATTACTATTAGTGTCATTATCATCACTATTAGATTGTCTTTATTACCATTGCTATTATCTTTATAATTATTGTTATCATTACTGTTATCATAATCAACATCTTCATTATCATCAACATATTTACTGTTATTAATTTTTATCATTATTATTATCTTAATTATCATAACCATTATTATAATGAAAATTATTATCATTAACATTGTTATTATTATTATTATTATTATTATTATTATCATTATTATTATTATGAACATTATTATTATTATTACTATTATTATTATTATCATTATCATTATTATTATTATTATTGTTGTTGTTGTTGTTGTTGTTATTATTATTACATTTATCATTATCATCATTATTATTGTAATTATTATTACTATCATCATTGTCATTATCAATATCATTATGATCGTTATTATTATCATTATTACTATTATTATTATTGTTACTATTTTTATTATTATCATTATTATTGTTATCATTATCATTATCATCATTTTCATTATCAATATCATTATGATCATTATTATTATTATTATTACTACTATTTACTATCATTATAATCATTACTACAAATTTATTGTTATCGTCATTATCATTATTATTATTATTGTCATTATCATTATATTGCTTTCATTCTCAATATCATTATTATTATCATTATCATTGATATTATTATCCTTATTATTGTTAATGTTATATACAATTATTATTTTCATTCTTTCTATCATTAGGATTATCGTTATCATCATCATTGTTATTATAACTATCATTATATCATTTTTATTATTATCATCATTAACATTATATCTAGCATCATTATTATATTGTTACTTTTATTATTGTTAACTATTATTATTATTTTATTATTAATTATATTATTATTATTATTATTATTATTATTATTATTGTTATTATTATTATTATTATTATTATTATTATATATTATTATTATTATTATTATTATTTTTATTATTATTGTTGTTGTTGTTGTTGTTGTTGTTGTTGTTGTTATTATTATTATTATTATTATTATTATTATTATTATATTTCATTATTA
This sequence comes from Penaeus vannamei, assembly GCF_003789085.1. Classification (NCBI taxonomy): domain Eukaryota; kingdom Metazoa; phylum Arthropoda; class Malacostraca; order Decapoda; family Penaeidae; genus Penaeus; species Penaeus vannamei. Next base: position 84,795 of record NW_020868339.1, read on the forward strand.
TTATTATTATTATTACTATTATTATTATTATTATCATTATTATTATTATTGTTTTTATTATTATTATCATTTTTATTATCATTATTATTATCATTATTATAATTTTTTTTATTATCGTTATCATTATCATTATTATTATTATTATTATCATTATCATTATAATTTATTATCAATTTTCATTAATATCATTATCCTTATTATCATTATCATTATTATTTTTGTTACTATTTTTATGATCATCATGTTATTTTATTTTCCTTTTTACTATTGTCCTTGTTATTATTATTACTATTATTATTGTTATTATTATTATCATTATTATAATTATTAATTTCATCCTCATTTTCTTTATTATTGTCTTTTTTATTATCTATAACATCATTGTCATAATTATCATTACTATTATTATTATCCTAAATATCATTATTATTACTATTATTACTATCATTATTATCATTTTTATTGATATCATTATTGTTATTGTTATCATAATTGCTCTTATCGTCATTATCATTATTACTTCTATTATAGCTACCATTATCACTATTATCATTACCATTATCATTATCATAATCATTATTATTATCTCTATCATTATTATGATTATTATCATTATTATGATTATATTATTATTATCATTATTATTATTATTCTTATTATATTATTATTATTATTATTATTATTATTATTATCATTATATTAGTATATTATACTTCATTATTATTATCATTATCATTATAATTATTATAATTATCATCATCATTATTGCTATCATCATTTTCATTATCATCATTTTCATTATCATCATTATTATTATCATTATTATTACCGTTGTTATTACTAGTTTTATTATTATCATTATCATCATCAATATTGCTGTTGTTACTGTTATTGCTATTATAATTGTTGTTATTATTATCAAAATTACTTTCCTTTATCATTATCATTGTTGTTGTTGTTGCTATTGCTATTGTTATCATTATCATCATCATGACCATCACTGATAATGTTATTCGTGTTGTTCTAATGATTGTTATGATCACTATCACAATCATCAGTATCATCATTACAACAGTTTTCTTTCATTAGTATCATTATTAGCATCAATATTGTCATTACCATTATTATTGTTGACTTTGCTTTTTTAATTATTGTTTTTATTATTATTGTCGTTATCATCATCATTGTCTTTATTCATTATTATTTTCAATGATGTTATTAATATTATGAATACTGTTACAAGCATCATCTTCATCATTATTATCATTATTTTTTTCATCTACCTTTTTTTTTTCATTTTTGAACTCCTTAGTATCCGTATCGGTATTATTACTATCAATATTATTGTTATGATCTTTTTATCCTCATTCTACCATTATCATTATCACTATCATCACAATAAAAGTCATAAAATCAATAAAATCAATTTCAATCTTTCGTCTTTGATCAACGGGTTCCCTCTCCCACCCACACGTGCCTGACCCTCCACCCATCCACCCCACCCTTCCCTCCTTGACCCCCGTATCTGACCCTCCCCCCTCCCACCCCACCCCCTTCCACCCTTCCCTCCCCGACCCCCGTATCTGACCCTCCACCCCCACCCACCCCACCTTCCCCCCCCTCCTCTCCTTCCATCCTTGACCCCCGTATCTGACCCTCCACCCCCACCCACCCCACCCCCTTCCCTCCTGACCCCCGTATCTGACCCTCCCCCCCCCACCACCCCACCCCTTCCACCCTTCCCTCCCTCCCCCCGTACCCCCTCCCCACCCAACCCTCCCCCTTCCCCCTTCCCTCCCTGACCACATACCTGACCCTCCCCCACCCCCACCCCACCTCACCCTTCCCTCCCTGACCCTCCACTTCCTACCCACCCCTCTCTTCCCTCCTGACCCACGTATCTAACCCTCCCCCCACCCCAACCCCTCCGCCCCTCCCTCCCCACCCCCTTCCACCCTTCCCTCCTGATCCCCGTATCTGCCCCTCCAACCCCACCCCACCCCCACCCTTCCCTCCTTGACCCATGTTCTGACCCCCTCCCTCTCCCTGACCTCCCCCACCCACCCCACCCTTCCACCCTCCCTCCCCCACCCACGTATCTGACCCTCCCCCTCCCTGACCCCCGTACCTATCCCTCCAACCCCACCCCACCCCCTTCCACCCTTCCCTCCCTGACCCACGTATCTGACCCTCCCCTCCCTGACCCTCCCCCACCCACCCCACCCCCATCCCCCTTCCCTCCCCCGCACATTGACCTCCTCGTTCCAACTGGGCCAGGAAATGCCATTGTCCAAGATAGATAGAACTTACGTTTACATTTTCTTCTTCTTCTTATCTTCTTTTTCTTCTTCTTCTTCTCTTCTTATTTTTATTCTTTTCGTATTTTTCTCTTTTTTTCTCTTCTTTTTCTTCTTATTCTTATTCTTTTGTTCGTGTTTTTTTCGTCTTTTCTTGTTTTTGTTTTTCTTCTTCTTTTCTTGTTTTCCTTTCCTTCTTTTTCGTCTTCTCTTCTTTTTCATCTATTTCTCTCTTCCTCAGTTTTCCCGTCTTCCTCATCTTCTTTTATCTTCTCCTCTTCCACTATCCTCCTCATTTTCCCTCTTCTCCTCCTCCTCATTATTTTTCCCAACTTCTTTCTCCTCTTCCTCTCATCTTTTTCTTATTCATATTCGTATTCATAATCTTATTCTTATTTTCATGCTTATTCTCTCTCGTCCTTGTCTTCTTCCTTCGCTCCCACTTTCTCCATTCTTCTTCCTTCTCCATTTCTTCTTCCTCCTCTCCGATTTTCTATACCTTCTTTTCCATTTTCTCCTCCTTCGACCCTTCCTTCCCCTTCTCTTCCTCCTCCTCCTCCTCTTCTCTCCTCATTCTCTTCTTCTCTCCTCCTCCTGTTCCTCTCTCCTCCTCCTTTTATTTCCTCCATCCACATCCTTCTCCTCCTCAATTTTCTCCTTCTCTTCCCCCTCTTCCTTCCCTTCTCCTTCTCCTCCTCCTTCTCTTCCTCCTCCTCCTCCTTCCTCCACCTCCTCCTCCTCCTTCCTCCACCTCCTCCTTCTCCTCTTGCTTGGGGAAAATCACCTGTCGGGAGAGGGTTTAAGTGGAGGGGGAGGGGGGATAATAATAGGAGGGGTAAGGAGGTACGAGGAGAGGAGGGAGGGAGGGAAGGGGGAGAGGGGAGGGAGGGTTGGGAGTAGGGGAGGGGAGAGAGAAGGAGGAGGGAGGCTGAAGTGGAAGGAGGAAGGGTTGGAGTGGAGGGGAGGGGAGAGAGAAGGAAGGAGGGAGGGCTGGAGTGGAATGGAAGGAGAGAGAGAGAGAAGGGAAGGGTAGGGATGGCTGGAGTGGGAGGGAGGGGCAGAGGGAGGGGAAGGGAGGTGGAGGGAGGGCTGAGTGGAAAGGGGGAGAGGAGAGAAAAGGTTAGAAGGGAAGGCGGAGGGAAGGCTTCAAGGGAAGGGAGGTGGAGAGGGGGAGGGGAGGGGGGTAAGCAAGGGTTATGGGTAGGAAGAGGCTTAAGGTAAAAGGTAGGAGTTAGATGTCCGGGGGAAAGGGGGAGGGGGGGCAGAATGGTGTTGATATGTGGCCTGATTTTTCTTTAATTTCCATCTATTATCATCTTTTCTCTCTATATATTTTTCTCTTTTTTTGTATCGTCCTTTTTCTCTCTTTCTCTCTTCTTTTCTACGGAGGCGGGGGGGGGGGGAGGGAGAGAAGAGAGGCGGAGTAGAAAACGTAGAAAAAAAAATGTATGAAGTGAATGATAGACCTAAAAGATAGTGATAAAGGTGTAAGCTTGAAACGTTGAATTTGATGGAACTCGTAAAGTGGAATCCTTTACTCTCATTCAAACGTTTCTCTTCTCTCTCTTCTCTGTTTGTCTCTGTCTGTCTGTCTGTCTGTCTGTCTGTCTGTCTGTCTCTGTCTCTCTCTCTCTCTCTCTCTCTCTCTTTCTCTCTTGGTCTATGTCTCTCTCTCTCTTGTCTGTCATTCTGTCTCTCTCTCTCTTCTTCTTCTTCTCTCTCTGTCTCTCTCTCTCTCTCTCTCTCTCTCTCTCTCTCTCTCTCTCTCTCTATCTATCTATCTATCTATCTATCTATCTATCTCTCTATCTATCTATCTCTCTATATATATATCTCTTTCTATCTCTGTCTCTTTCTATCTTCTCTCTCTCTCTCTCTCTCTCTCTCTCTCTCTCTCTCTCTCTCTTCTCTCTCTTCTCTCTTCTCTCTCTCTCTCTCTCTCTCTCTCTCTCTCTCTCTCTCTGTCTCTCTCTCTCTCTCTCTCTCTCTCTTCTCTCTCTCTCTCTCTCTCTCTCTCTCTCTCTCTCTCTCTCTCTCTCTCTCTCTCTTCTCTCTCTCTCTCTCTCTCTCTCTGTCTATATAATATCTACCAATCTGTTTTTTTTTTTCCTTTTTATTACATGCAGATAAGGACACGGCAGAATATTTACATATTGACTTGTCTGAGTCAACGCATTCGCAATAAAACTGGTTTCATAAATTAAAAGATATAGTATGTCACTTTTACCTTTTATCTTCATTATCCATTCGCTTCTCTTGAATTTTCATGAAATTTTGGAATATTTTAAGATAGAAAATGCTACTGATGTTTCTAGCCTAAGATTTTACTCATAATTATGGTAATAATTATGATAGCAAGGGTTTTTGTTTTAGCATTATTATTCTTATCATCATTATCATTAGTATCATCATTAGTAGTAGTAATAGTGTCATTGTTGTTGTTATTGCTATCATCGTTGTTGTTAATTTTATCATTATTATTATCATTATTATCATTATTATGACAATTCTATTTTATTTTTTTATTATTATCATTATCAATAATATCATGAGTAATATCATAATAAGGATTATTATTACTATTACTATTATTATTATTATCAATATCATCATTGTTATCATTATCATTATCGTTATTGTTATCATAACTATTATCATCATTATCATTGTTATTATTATCATTATTATTAGTATTGATAATATTGTTATTATTATTATTATTATCCTTTTCATTGCCATTATCATTATTATCATTATCATTATCATTTTTCATTACCATTATCATTATTTATCATCTGCTCTACTACTATGCTATTGTTATTATTATTATTAATTATCTTATATTATTATTATTATTATTATTATCATTATTATTATTATTATTTTATTAATTTATTAATTATTATTATTATTATTATTATTATTATTATTATTATTATTATTATTATTATTATAATTATTATTATCATTATTATTATTACTATTATTATATTATTATTATTAATGTTTTAATATTACTATTATTATCATTATTATTATTATTATTATTACTATTATCACTGTTGTTATTATTATTATTATTATATCATTATTATCATCATTATCATTGCTGTTACCATTATCATCATTGTTATCATTATAATCATTATCATTATCATTATTAATGCTATTATCATTACTATTATTATTATCAACGTTTCCACTGTTAACATTACTATTACTATTACTATTATTGAGGTTGTCGACTTTGTAGTTATCATCAGCAGTCGTAGTAATAGTAGTAGCATTAATGCCATTATTGTAATTTCCATTGTTATCATTATCAACATTATTCTGTTATTGCCATCATTACAACTATCATTATTATTACAATCATCGAAAACACTATAACACACAAGTTAAATTTTCTCAGTTATACAGCTGTTGCGACCACTAACAATCTTTGCGAGACAATCATCATATCAGATAACACAGCACTTTCTTGCCCCGTACAACCAGTGTTTTAGATTGTATGACGTGTAATGTGTTTGGTTTTTAACGTTCCTAATGTAGTATTTTTGTGAGAGGAGGCAGTTAAATTTTGGTTTTCTTCCATTCTCTTAGTCAATTTATTTTTTTATTCTCTCTCTTTTTTTTATCTTATTCTCTTTCTGTTTTAATTCCCTGATTCTTTAATTCTATCTTTCTCTTGTTCGTCTC
>NW_020868339.1:103290-108290 GCF_003789085.1 Penaeus vannamei
GGCAGCGAGGGCTTGATGCCGAGCGGGTTGTCCAGGCTATGGCCTGACAAAGCGGAGCCCTTCTAACAACTTACAACAGGGTCCTGCTAGGATCAATACCCGGCGCAGCTTTCCCTACAACGAGAGGCTCCTAGGCCATGGGAGTCCTTAACACACCACATATAAGGGTTCTTTTTTCCCGACCCTGAGCGCCCGCCGTACGGGGACGAGTAGCGCGGCTTCCTCGAGTGAACTGTAGAGCGCACGCACGGCAACCTGAGCCTCGGAGAACTTTCCACTATATTCCTCTCTTCCCGCAGATTTCTTACATTTAAGTGTTGCCAATCTTTCTTTCTTAGATTTGTCCTTTGTGCTATATGTGTCCAACCAAAGCGGCCACGCCAAGACAACTTATATTGTCACTGAATTTATCTATTGTGTTGTCCTCAGTAATAACGATAGAAGGCATTAAATAATAAAATCCTCGGGGATAGGAATGTTCGCTTTCTCTGTTTTTTTCATTACTCTTTGTTCTATTTTCAAGATGCTAAGCACGATCGAGCAGGGAAGCAGGCGAACGCAGGTGTTCTCCGTACGGTTATCGGTCTCGCAGGGAGGGAGAGGTTGTGAGCTGTCTCGATGATTGGTGGCAACCCTCAGTTGTGTTTTCGACGTGGAGGGTGGTAGGTTGCCAGATACCTTCCAATTTGGTTACAGCTTGAGTTCGTTGTTAAGAGCTATTTCCGGTACGGTGAAGGTCGTTTTTTTGTATTCATGCTCGCTTTATATAAGGTAGCGGTGTAGGTCAGAAACCTGGCGGTTTCGAAAGTGCTATTAACACGCACAATTTGGCTGTTTATAATTAAATAATAAGTGTCTGGGGGCACTGGTGGGTGCAATGATATGGGGGAGGCAAATCCTGTTAATTTCTCTCAGGAAATTTTCGACACAGCTCAGCGGACGTATGATTTTAGTGTGTCCTCTTGTGACTTCTCTCTGGTGTCGGCTCATCACTGGGTAACCTCTCGAGCTCTCTCCGTAAGGCGCCTTCGTGGGGAAGCTTCGGTTGGGCGGGCGAGGACTTTTATTGTCGCGGCCGGGTACAGTGATCTGCCTGCGCCCCGGAGGAGCCCTTCGCGCCGCGCCCTTCGATATTCTGGGGCGAAGGCGGTATAGGGGGATGGAGCTCTCGGGGGCTTCTGGAGTTTTGGATCTTCTCTCTGTGTGCGTACTTTCTCTCTGTATGATCGCTTCTTTAAGGTTGTACTTTTCAGTCTGTCCATCTGATTGAAAACGACTCTTTGGGTCTTCGCTCTGGATCGCGATGGAGTCAGTCATAGGCGCGTCTGTGCTATATACTTGCTATATTCCTCTACATTGGGTTTGGTCCTTTGAGCGACGCTGTTGGCATTCTGTGGCTATTGATGACTTACTTTACTTTCGTCTCTCTCTATGCTCGTACTCTCTCTCTTCCTCTCTCTCATCTCTGCTCTCTCTCTCTCTCTTTTACACCTCTGGCCTTCTCTCTCTCTCGCTCTTTCTTCTGTCTCTCGGTGTTTTCTGCGATGCTACCTCAGCAACATGTCGCACGAAACGGTGACGATAACTCGATACATTGAGTACAGATGATCTTCCTAGTGAGAATACGTGCTACTTCGTGTGTAATGTGACTGATTCACTAACGCATGTATGTGATCATTGATAGAAACAAATTAGTTTCATCGCATTTCAAGTAATATACTGTAGGGTACGGACTATTGATCTAATCATAATATAGTTATCGTATTGATTCAATCATAATAATGTTTTAGAAATGAGGTATGATTTACGTTACACACATATTATCTGTAAACAATTTGATAATAAAATAGTAAAAAAAATATCAATGCTGATGCAATTTTGGATAAATTTAGTTGATATGGTCTTTCTATATTTGTGTTATTAATAGTCATATCTTAGGTTTATATTACTTTATTTGTTCTTAGTCTTATATAATTGAGATAGATATTGTGACTAGTTCGAATAGTTCGTCCCGTTAGTTATTTGCTTTTATTTGTGTTATATAGTTATTAGTGTCAATATATTATAGTTATATCATAATATGCACGATGTGCCGTCCTTGGTCATCTTTCCAGAGTCTCCGCACGTCGGGCATATTGCCCTTATCGGGACGGCCCAATTGAGACGGGTGTACATATTGACCCCGATTTTCGCTTTCGGGGTTCGGGTTCGGAGGCTGATAACTGGCCAGAGTCTGCTCTTTGATAAAGCTGCATTGTTCGAATTTGCGCTGACATGTAGGTGATTTGTGACCGCTCATGATTTGCTGAGCTGGCAGTAGTGTCTGATGGGGGTTGTTGTTACGACATATATGGCTCTGGTACGCTCTATCTTTGTCTCGTGGGCACGTGCACGTCACACTTCCACACAGCTCTCGTGAGCAGTACTAACTCATCAGCCACACTAGAACAAACTCACAATCCACCACTGACGCACGCCACAGCAAAAACAACATAGTGCAGCAGACAACACCCGACAGACCACAAACTGAACACACCAACATTAAAACAGTCACTGGAATCAATACAACTCACACTGACACAAACTAACACACAACGTTAGACACATGAGCGCAACAACACAAGACAAACTATACCATTCAGTTTTCAGACACAAACACAAACAAACACACACATATAGACTCACAACTTACACCACATAACATCACACAGACACGAACACAAACTACACACAATCACACATAACATACAAACACACACACAACTAACAAGACAGCGATAGGAAACACTGAANAAAAAAGTTTTTTTTGCGTTTACTTATCTTTCAATTTCCTCTTTCGAGGAAAGTTAACATTGTTCTTCCCTTCCCCCATCCCTCACTCTTTCTTTCTACATATATAATTTTCAAACAATCATTCTCTATCTCTCTCTGTCTCTTTCTCTATCTATCTATGTATCTATTTACGAATGTATCTGTCTATCTATGTGTGTTTAGTTACACCAATGGAAATTACCACCGACAACTAAAAAGGAAAGCGAATTCACATTTTTTTAGCAAAATCCACATCACAAAAACTTCTTGAACTTTCGCCAATTGTCCCTTTACTTCAGTCCCCCCTCGCGTGTCCGAGAACATTCTCTTTAAACATTCGCCGTTCCCCTGGGATGCCTCTCCTTGGTAAAAAAAAAACAAAAAAAAAAACAGACAAAGTACCTTGATGGAATTTAGGAGAGTCACCCATCCTAAGCTGTCGACTCTCGCGAGGAAAACGTATTTTAGTCATTGCAGGGATACTCCGGGCTTTACCTGCCTTAGCAACCGGTGCAACATGGATTGGCATGGTTTAGTAGGCTCTCTGCGCTGCAACTGTGGTGGAGTTGTGGAGGAGTTATTGCACGGGGGCCGGTTTACTGCCTCGAGCTGAGATGAAATATGAGTGGGTGTTGTTCTTCTTGTTCTTGGCCTCTCTCTGTTTCTGCTTCCTCTTTTTACTCTTCTGTTTTTTTCTTCATCTTCATCTGTTTCTTTTATTTACTCCTCTGCATTTTCTTCTCCTTCGTCTCTTGTTTCTTATATTTTCTTTATTTATTTTCTTTTTTCAAGTTTCTTACTTCTTTTTTTACTGTGGAAAGAAACCTACATGATTCACGATGCGTTTGTGAGTGTTCTTGAGGAAGAAAGACCACTTCGTATACATACAAATACATATATGTGTATATACGCACAGAAAGTGTCATTTTTGTACACGCACACACACACTCACACACACACACACACACACACACCACACACACACACACACACACACACACACACACACACACACACACACACACACACACACACACACAACACACACACACACATATATATATATATATATATATATATATATATATAATATATTATATATATATATATATATATATATAATATATATATACATGTGTGTATGTGTGTGTATAAAATATAAGTATATCCAAAGAGCGATTTCACAGTGAGTCTCTAAGGTCAATCAGCGCTGAAAAATATATGGAACAAACCTTTACAAATAAGCCGAGATCTTGTGCTACGCGCTGTGTATGTTTTCCTGTCTTGAGATGCGTGTTGTGTGCGGGAGAAGTTTTGGCCGAAAACTTAATTTCCCAACGCCTGCTGACGCCTGCCTCTCTCGCCTCCTTCCTCTTCTCTCTCTCTCTCTCTCTCTTCTCTTTCTCTTCTCTTTCTCTATTCTCTCTCTCTCTCTCTCTCTCTCTCTCTCTCTCTCTCTCTCTCTCTCTCTCTCTCTCTCTCTCTCTCTCTCTCCTCTCTTCTCTCTCTCTTCTCTTCTCTCTCACTCTCTCTCTCTGTCTCTCTCTCTCTCTCACTCTCTCTCTCTCTCTCTCAACATGCACTCCCTTTCTCTCTCTCGCTCTCCGTCCCTCCCCCCTCTCTCTCTCTCTGTGTGTATATGTGTGTATGTGTATTTGTGTATGTGTGTGTGTGTGTAAAAGTTGTGTTCGTTTTTAACTTACTGAATGCTATTAAGTAATTTCCTTTCACTTAAGACAGTCAAAAAGTGAAGACTTATTATCACAATCCTATCATAATGCAAATACATACTTCTGTCCACCAAATCTTGAAATTGCAGATGCACCTTGTTTGTTATCTCCGAGGGCGGCGTCTCATCCGACAGCATCCTATTGCAACCGAGCAGAGTCGACTTCGGGAGAGACCAGAACCTCGGGCGCTGCTCTGTTGAATATTCGTAGACTCTGCCGTCGTCTGCTTCACATTATTCAGTGGTGTTGTTCCACATTCTGAATAGGTTGCTGGTGTGTTCTCGCTGGGGCTTTGTTCATGATGGTTGTTTTTTGACGTATTGAGGTTACTGGTATGTCAAGCACCTGGAAATCTCTTGGTATTTAGTGCTGATGTTTGGCTTTCGTTGTGACGTTGTTTCTTGAGATTTGAACTGTGTCATTCGTGATCATCTGAACACGTATATAAGGTGCATTTTG
>NW_020868339.1:113290-120790 GCF_003789085.1 Penaeus vannamei
CTGCAAGACCTCTTTGCATCTCGTCTCGACTCCAGGCGAGGTGGCGACTCCAAAGGCCTTGCAATTATCTCTCTCTCTCTCTCTTTCTCTCTCTCTCTCTCTCTCTCTCTCTCTCTCTCTCTCTCTCTCTCTCTCTCGCTCTCTCTCTCTCTCTCTCTCTTCTCTCTCTCTCTCTCTCGCTCTCTCTCTCTCTCTCTCTCCTCTCTCTCTCTCTCTCTCTCTCTCTCTCTCTCTCCTCTCTCTTTCTCTCGCTCTCTCTCTCTCTCGCTTTCTCTCTCTCTGTCCCTCTTTCTCTATCTTCTTCACACGTGTTCTTTTCTTTTTCTCTTCCTCTTTCTGCTTCTTTCCTCGTTCACCCAAATTACGCTCATCTGCATTCCTCTTTTCTTTTCTTGTTCGTTAACTTGCTGTTCGCGTCTTGAGTGGGGGTTTTTTGTTCACGTGACTAATTCCCTTGTTTTGTTGAGCTCAGTTCACTTCTCTCTCTCTCTTTCTCTGTCTCTCTGTCTCTCTCTCGCTTCCTCTCTTCTTTGTCTTCCGTCTCTCTCTCTCTCTCTCGTTTCTCTCTCTCTCTTTGTCTCTGTCTCTGTCTCTGTCTCTCTCTCTCTCTTCTTCTCTTCTCTCTCCTCTCTCTCTCTCTCCTCTCTCTCTCTCTCTCTCTCTCTCTCTTTCTCTCTCTCTCTCTCCTCTCTCTCTCTCTCTCTCCTTCTTTCCTCTCCTCCTCTCTCTCCTCTCTCTCTCTCTCTCTCTCTTCTCTCTCCTCTCTCTCTCTTCTCTCTCTTTCTCTCCCTCTCTCCTCTCCTCTCTCCTTCTCTCTCTCTCTTCTCTCTCTCTTCTCTCTCCTCTCTTCTCTCTCTCTCTCTCTCTCTCTCTCTCTCTCTCTTTCTTTCTCTCTCTCTCTCTCCTCTCTCTCTCTCTCTCTCTCTCTCTCTCTCTCTCTCTCTCTCTCTCTCTCTCTCTCTCTCTCTCTCTCTCTCTCTCTCTCTCTCTCTCTCTCTCTTTCTCTCTCTCTCTCTCTCTCTTCTCGTTTGGGATTTAGGGGGGATATAATATATATTACAAATTTATATTTCCTTTATCATTCTGAGAACATTCTAGATCTTGATACCGCCACTCTCCTTATCTCTTCTCTCCCAGAATCTTCGAGACTTTCTGCCGTGTCTCAAGTATTCTCCTCAGTGTCCCGGTGTTACGTCACGGCTAATATTTGTACGTCAGATAGCTCTCCAAACTGCGTTATATCAGCGTTTCGGTTTCATGCAATAATCGTCTTTATATCCCCGTGCAACGTCTGGTGTATTTAGATTGATCAGGTTTCTTCTCGTTCCCAGTAAGTGCATATGCGTACATGTATGCTCACGTGGTTACATACTTGCATACATAGTTACATGCATACATACATACTTACATACATACATAGATTCATTCATTAATTCATTCATTTCTTAATTCATTCATTCATTTCTTAATTAATTCATTCATCTATTCATTCATTCATTCATTCACACACACTCACATACATATACATACTTACAATAGATTTATTCATTTAATTCACTTGATTATTCATTTATTAATTCATTCATTCATTATTAATTCTTCATTCATTTATTAATCCATTCATTTTCATTATAATTCATTCATTCATTTATTAATTCATTCATTCATTTATTAATTCATTCATTCATTTATTATTCATTCATTCAATTTCACATTACACATTATACATACATACATACATAAATTAATTCATTCAACATACATATATACACTCACATACATACATACATTCATACACACATACATACAAACATACACACATACACATACATACCGACAGGTAACTAAAATAGATAGTCAAACAGATTACATTCAACATTTCAACATTTGATTTCCCATTCACAATTCCTCGTAATTTTGTTCACATCCTCCTATTCCTAGATGCAATGCCTTCGTCTTACAGCAAGCATCTTTTGCAAGCATTCCCCTGGATATCTATGCTCTCTATATTTTCCTGTTGTTATGCATTATAGACGCGCTTTTTCGTGTACTAATGGTTGTGAAAAATGTGTTATAGATCGTTTGTTATACATTTTAAAGCTATAAACAGTTGACTGGTTTATGATCAAATCCCTTTGATATCCCCATTTGTTATCAACATCTAATCCTTTAATCCCGATATCTTTAATCAAAAATCCTTTGGAATCCCACATCCAATCAATTTCTAATAAAAAAAAATCCTTTAGAATCCTTACATCTAATCAACACATATAGCTTTAAAATACTCGCATCTGATCAATATCTGATTAACATATGATCAACATTTAATCCGGATCTTTCAAAATCTAATCAACATCTCATTCCTAAATCCTTGACAATCTGCATTAATCAGCATAGCGTCTTTCCCCTTCAGTCTCGAACCCTACTGGCGTTTCCCTGCCGCTTCATATGCATAAGAACGACCGACGGCCCAACAGATGGCAGCACCGAAGCACCAACGCCGTCCTTAATGAGTCCGTTCGGGTGGTTAAAAAAAACAGAACAACAAGAAAAATGGTTAGGTGCTTTTTAAGTGATTTTATTCATCAGATACCCGACAGTGAGGGGTGAGGGAGGAGGAGGGAGGGGAGGAGGGAGGGAGGGAGGGAGGGGAGAAGGAAGGGACGGGGAGGGAGAATGGAGGGAGAGGTTCAGGAGCAGGGGGAAGCGGAGGGGAAGAGGGAAAAGGAGGGGGAGAGGGAAGGAGAGGAAGGTGAGACGGGAAGAGGGAGGAGGAGAGGGAGGGAAGGAGAAGGAGGCATGGGGGTTGAGGATCAGGGAGGGGGCTATGAGGTGAATCTCATAGATGGAGAAAAAAAAGAGCAAAAAAATGAAGAGGAGCATGGACGGGGTGGGTGGAAGAGAAGGATGGGGGGGGGGGACTAATCAAAGCAAAGTGGCGCCGCCTTAGTTATGGTGCCATGAAACGCTTTGCAGTTCGAGGTATTATGTAATTAAAGAAGAAGAAAATAGACAATCTATTAGTCTCTCTCTTTCTACAATTATATTTATATATCGTGTGTGTGTTGTGTGTGTGTGTTGCTGTGTGTGTGTGTGTGTGTGGTGTGTAGTGTGTGTGTGTGTGTGTTGGGTGTGTGTGTGTGTGGTACGTGTGTATTTGTGTGTCTGTTTAATCTCTCTTATCTATATTTTTTTTTCATTGATCTACTTCATCTCTCCTACCTCCCTTTTATTTAATTTGTTTATAATACTTTGTTCATTTTATTTTACAATTAGTTTCTCGCTCGCTGTCGCTTTTACTCTTTCACTCTCTTCGTTTCTTGTCCTCCTTCTTCCTTCTCCTTTCCCCTTCTTCTCCTTTCCCTCTGTCTATCGTCCCCTCCTTTCTCCCCTTCCCCTCTCTCCTTTCCTCCCTTCCTTCTTTCATCTCTTCCTCCCTCACTTCTTTTCTCCCTGCTTCCTCCCTCTTTCTCTCCCTACCTCCCTTCCTTCCTCCATCACTCCACCCTCTCCTAAATCTCTCCTCTCTCTTGCCCCCTCTCCTCTCTCTCTCTCTCCCTCTCATTTCCTCTCTCTCTCTCTTTACCTCCCCTCCCCATTCTCTCTCCTTCTTGGCCCCCCTACCCTCTCTCTCTCGTTCTCCTTCTCTGTCATCCTCCTACCCTCTCTCCTTCTCTCTTGCTCTCTCTCTCTCTCTCTCCTCCTCCCTCCCATCCTCTCCTCATCTTCTCTCTCTCTGCTCCCCTCTCTTTTCTGTTCTCTCCCTTCCTTCCTCCCTCCCACCCTTCCCCATCTCTCTCCTCTCTTACCCCCTCTCTCTCTTCTCTCTCTCTCCCTTCTTCCTCCCTCCCACCCTTTCCCTATCTCTCTCTCTCATTACCCTCTCTCCTCTCTCTCTTCTCCCTCTCCATTTCTCTCTCCTCCTCCTCTTCACCTCTTTCAAACGCCGCCTCATCCCCTCACCCCCCCCCACCCCCCCACTCCCCCACGCCGATGCAGCCACGCCCAACATTACACGAAAAACAAGCAACATGAGAGCAGGGGGTGCCTTTCATGACATTTATGCTCAGAGAGGGAGAAATGATGATGATCGGGGAAAAAAGGATATGGGAGAATAAGGGAGAGAGGTGATGATAATTATTCAGAAGGGGAGAGTAAAGAGGTGATGATAATTATTCAGAAGGGGAGAATAAGGAGGAGAGGGGGATGAGAATTATTCAGAAGGAGAGTAAGGAAGGAGAGTGTGATATAATTATTCAGAAGAGAGAGAGGGGATGATGATTATTCAGAAGGGAGAGAGTGATAATAATTATTCAGTAGGGAAGAGTAAGGGGGAGAGGTGATGATAATCATTAAGAAGGAAGGAGGAAGATGAAATAAGGGGATGATCATTATGAAGAAGGAAGGAGGAAGAACAAGGGAGAGGGCGATAATAGTCATTAAAGAAGGAAGGAAAGAGAGAGGAATAAGAGAGATGAGGATCCTTATGAAGAGGGAAGGAGAGAGGTGATAATTATTAAGAGGAAAGGAGGAAGAGGAGAGAAGGAGATGAGGATCATTTTGGAAAAGAAAGGAGAAGGAAGAGGGATGAAAATTATTAAAAAGAAAAAAAGGAAGATTAGAATATCCTGAATTAGAGAGGGAGAGATGATAAGTATCAAAATGTACGGTGGAAGATAAGATAAGGGAGGACAGATAAATATGATTACCAGAAGGAATAAAGAAAATAGAATAAGTAGATTAAGCTGGAGAATGAATAAGGAGGGAAAAAGGAATAAGGGAAATGATAATGATTAATAAGAAGGAAAATAAGAATAAAAGGGATTAAAGAATGAAAGATGATAATAACTATTAAGAAGGAAGGCGGGAGGTAAGAATAGTGAAAGATAGTGAGGAGGATTTTTATGTATTTGTCATTGAAATTGATTTATTTACTTAAAATCCCTTTTGATTACTCGTTCATTTACTCACCACGGAAGCCCTTTACTCACTCCGGGATGTACTCACCTGCAAAATTATTTTACTCACCTTTGAATACCTATTTCCTCGCCCTCGAGAATAACTTCTTTACTAAGAAAAAAAAAATCCTCTTTACTCACAACAAATTTACGAAAAATTGAATCACTCGCCTCGGGAAAAAAATGAAAAACAAAACAAACAAACGAATAAATAAAATGAAATTAACAAAAATTATAATATGTAACATATATATTATAAAATTATATAACAAAGAATTATATAATCGAGAATTCTTCTAGAAAAAGCGACATCGATAAAGGCCTTGACTCAACGAAGCGACTGTGGCTTGAGATGGGTTTTTCTGACGCAGTTTGGACAAGTGACAGTGATCCTGGTTGCAACATTGGGAGAGTGAGATGGGAGTTGGAAACAGAAAGGAGGAGAAGGGGGGGGGAGAGGATAGAAGGCAAGGCGGGATGCTGAGCGGAGAGAGAGAGCGGAGGGTGGGGACTGGAAGATAGAGATGAGAGTAGAGAGCGAGAGGAGGGAGAGGAGAGGGAGCGGAGAGAGACGAGAGAGAGAGAGAGGAGAGAGGGAGGGAGAGAGAGAGAGAGAGGAGAAGGAGAGAGAGAGAGAGAGAGAGAGAGAGAGAGAGAGAGAGAGAGAAAGGGAGAGAGAAGAGAAGAAAGAGAGAGAGAGGATAGAGGATAGAGAGGAGAGAGCAGGGAGAGAGAAAGGAGAGAGAGAGTAGATAGAAAGTTTTGAGTTGCGTTTTCAGTGTTCAACGACCTCTTACTGGACGCAAAAAGAAAAGAAAAAAATGTTTACTGGATAAACAAATAACACAATAAACAAAGTACAATAAACAAAAAAAAAAATACAGCAATATAAGCAAAACGAAAGATAACTGATAACAATGACAACACACAGACAGACACAAAATTAACAATAACGAAACAATACTAAAATGATAAGATTCACAGAACCACAAAAAACATTTGACAACACATATCAAAGGTGTATCAAGGAGGCATTTTTAATTTAAATTACAGATATACAAAAGTTCTGAAAGTCAAAGGCATATCAAAGCAATAGAAATTTAGCCCCAAAAAAGCATCCGTTTTTATTTCGATTTCAATTCAATTGCATTAGCAGACAGTAAGAGTTTTATTTTATCTATTTTTAATTTTATATTATTTTCATTCTCATTTTAGAAGGGGTTTGTGAATGTAGCGAATTCTAATAAACCAAATATTTCTCTTAATTCTTTTGATATCCTTTCTTTAAAAAATTCTTTTTGTTGTTTTTGTTGTTGTTTTTTTCTTCCATCCTATTTTTCTTCATTATGATCTAATGCTGCAAAGCAACAAGTGAGGACGGTTTGCAATATTCCATATGACTAATTGCACATTCTCTCTCTCAGTCTCTCTCTCTCTCTCTCTCTCTCTCTCTCTCTCTCTCTCTCTCTCTCTCTCTCTCTCTCTCTCTCTCTCTCTCTCTCTCTCTCTCTCTCTCTCTCTCTCTCTCTCTCTCTCTCTCTCTCTCTCTCTCTCTCTCTCTCTCTCTCTCTCTCCTGTCTTTGTCGTGTTCTTCTTCCCCTCCCCTTAGAGAATGCTTGCATAACCATTATTGCAACTATTTTTTGGTTTCGTTATCACGCAATTTGCAATTCTCTTTCATAATTGCTAGTACCAATACCCAATTCTTTTTTTTTTTTTTTCAATACTATTTTCGTCATCGTCGTCGTTCTCATACCATCTTCATCACTATCATAATTATTATTAGGATTACCATAACTATTTCCATCACTATTTTCTATGTTATCATTACAATAACAATAAAAGATTAAATAAAATATTACAATAACAATATCATGACAATAAAAGCACCAGTAATCTGAAACATAATCATCGCCTTTGTTCTCTTACGACAAATTATTTTCCCAATTATCTCTTCGTCTCCCTCTCCTTTCCTGTTCATCTAACATTTTAATCAAACAAGTTACATCTTCCCATTCATAATAATCGCGGGATATAACTTCATTTCTTGTCCCTTTTGGATCTGAACGAAACGACGTCGGTGTTCATTTCATCGTTCATTTCTTCTTTTCCGTTCAGATTCGTTCGATCGCAATTGTATTCTGCGATCCTTTTTTATGGAAATCAGTGTGCTTTTCATTAAGCTTCACTCGTTCGGAATGTATTCACGTTCCATTTCCATCCCTAGGATTAGATTTACATCGCCAGGGATAGAAATCCTATACAGTTTTCTCCGTGTAACAAGGTGAGTGTCATTGCTTAACTCCAGTTGTTATTGTTTTTGAAGTGATGACGACATCCTTACCGTTTGCTGCAATTGGAGAAAAAACACTATACAGGTTTATTGAAAGTTCATACAGCATTTTCGAACAGTTTTAAGAGGGGGAGGAGAGAACATTATGTATGAGGGAAAGGGAGAAGCAATAATACACAAGAAGGACAAGTGATGAACCGAATTCTTGTTGATAAATGAAGTAAAGGTATGAATGAGAATGAATATCAT
>NW_020868339.1:128290-130790 GCF_003789085.1 Penaeus vannamei
TTATTGTTATCATAATAATCATCATCATTACTATCATTGTTATTACCATTATCTGTATTACTATTATCCGTATCATCATTATTACTATCATTATTAGTGTCATTCTTCTTATCATTATTATCATTATCATTATTGTTATTTTTAATATTACCATGATGATGATGATGATGATTGTTATTATTACTATCATCCTTATCATTATTATTATCATTATTATTGCTAACATCATTATTATTACTACCATCATCATTATTATTATCATTATCATTAGTACCATCATCATTATTATTATCGTTATCATTATTACTATCATCATAATAATAACTACTGTATATGCAGATCACTGTCAATGCAATAAAACAATACACAAAAATACATCAAGGGACAAATATAATGAATAATCTTCCACGTAATTGCAATTTCATGAGAACATGTTATTTCGAAACACTAATTAGATATAATGTTTTGCTTTAGCGAATTCCTTCATTAATTTTCAAACCATTTTGCTCTGCGACTGTCACGGCAAACACTCATTAGCATGAAGCAATGATATTAAAGAGGGGACGTGACAGAATCTGAAGCATTGGCATTTCCATCTAATGTTGAGAGATGAAACTTTACAGTGCAATGGCGAACTTTCTTATGTACCTTCTATACGACACAATATGAAAATAAAAGGGAAAAAATGCATAAAACAAATCATTTGGCTTGAGGAATATATATATAGTCTGTAACAGAAAAAAACAAGGAAGTGAAAACCAACAAGAGACATTAACAAATACATTTCTTTGTGAAATGTCTCTCCTTGCACATTTCCGAAGACAGCAAGAACCTCTTGCGAGTTACGAAGAGACTCCGCCCATTTCGTTATTCCGGGGCAGGATTCATTATACGAATTAACGAGAGGTCTAACTGCTAAAACCGCTATCAAGTCGAGTTACGAGTGATAGTAAAATAGTCCATCAAGGAGGACGGGAGAGTGTCTGACCCTGTTATCTTGGAGATTATGCTGAAGTATCTTTGGTCGAGAAGTATATCCAAGGTAGGATATGCTTCTTTTCGTAGACAATTAGGATATCCTCGCTCGATTATGACCCACGATAGGAGAAGGGATTAGCTAAGGATAGGCAGAGACATTTTTATGCCTTTTCAAGACTTTTAGTATGAATAAATTCTAAAGATTTTTGAACACTCATTTATAGTTTATCCAAGATAAACTTCAGGATTGAGGATAGAATATATAATACAGCCTATTGTTTTACACATTTAATAATTACTAATTATTTTTTTTTCTTATTCCTCTTCCGTGATTCTAAAGTGAAATAACAGATAAAGGTTCTATACAAGCATTAAGATGAGGATTAAACCTCGTAAAAAAAAACAATAATGCAAAAATAACAAATCTGTCTTCTCAAAAAGTACCTCTTAACGTCGCTACTTGCCGGACCCTATGCAAAACACACGCGCCAGAACCCTGAATACACCAATCAAGTCAATTTCCCAAAAGAAGAGAAAAATACGTTCAAGAAAGTAAGAACTGCCGAGGAAAGAAAAGAAACCTCATCTTCCATGCACGGAGCGTTGGGGAAGGAAGTGAAGCGTGTGTCAGTGTAAGGAAACTTTCAAGATTCCGGGGCCGTTTGGCTTGTCACCGCACCGACAGCTGGGAGATCGATCGACGTCCCTCGACTGCTTTAAATGGATCTTCCTCTCTGTGTTCGACCTTCGTTTGGACTCCAAATGCCTCTCTTGTCGGGGGAACTTGGACGAGTTCGGTAACAAGAATGGAAAAAAAAATAAAATAAATATATATTGTAGAAGAAAAGAATATAACATGTCATGAGCGATAATGATAAGTAAAGTAAGTAAATAGATAAGACAAGAACATTAATTTCCTCCTTGTTCACTCCCCGTTACAAGAAAAATTAGTCTACCTCCTACAACGTTTAATAATCCTGCGTCATAATAGCACGCGCTTGATATACTCGCTTGTCTTGCATAAGAAATGTGAAATACTTGACTCTTTTCGCCTTAATAAAATACTCCTTAGGAAAAGATCTGCAATTTCACTCTCCAAGGTGGTCCCTTAAACTCCATCTCAAAATGAACATTGGCTTTGTGTATAAAAGTAGTTCGTTATATACCAGGACCTTTAAAGATATCTCTATCTGTCGACACCAATAAGGCTGAAATTATATCCTAGACAATACATTACATTACATATTCTTTATACAATTATCGACCATGATATTGTTACGTGATTTTGCTAAATTATTCCAGAAATAATGAAGAGAACATATTTTATTTTCCTTTTCCCTTCTGCCTCTCTCCTTTTCCCCATTTTCATGTTGCTTTTCTTTCCGTAATAATTGCCTTCTTGAGAGGAATTGCTTGTCTTGATTCCGATTCTTTTCTTACACAATATAGCGGTATCTTTGTTCGATCGTTCGTTCTTTCTTCTTCTATTTCTTCTTCTTCTTCTTCTTCTTCTTCTTTCTTC
>NW_020868340.1:5000-10000 GCF_003789085.1 Penaeus vannamei
AGTGTTTAGAGAGGAATATCTACAATAAAGTGTACGTTGTAAGTGAATACCCAGACTAAGAAACTTCATAATTTACTGCTTACTATAAAGGTTTATGGTTGGCAAATGATTATAAAAAGAAATTTGTGATAGAATGGAACATATGTGTCNGAGAGAGAGGAGAGAGCGAGAGGACGGAGAAGAAGAGAGAACGAGGAGGAGACCGAAGAAGGGGAGGAGAAAGAGGAGGAGAGAGAGAGAGAGAGGAGTGAAAGAAAGAGAAAAGAGAGGAGAGCGAGGAGAGAGACGAGGGAGAGAGGAGAGGGAGGTCATAGATGACTTTTTCCAGGTAACTTTAAAGAAATAACTCTACTTCAACGCAGAGCGAGGATAGTAGAGTAGAGAGAGAAAGAAGAGGGAGAAAAGAGATAAGAAGAGAAAGAAGAAGAGAGGAGGAGAGGAGGAAGGAGAAGAGTTGAGAAAGTAGAGAGAAAGAGAGAGAGGAGAGAGGAAGAGGGAGAGAAGAGAAAAGAAGAGAGAGAGGAGAGAGAGAGAGAGAAGAGAGAGAGAGAGAGAGATGAGAGAGGGGGGGGGGGGGTGAGAAGGAGAGAGAGAGAAAGAGAGGAGAGAGAGAAGAGAGAGAAGAGAGAGAGAGAGAGAGGGAGAGATATGAGAGAGAAGAGAGAGAGAGAGAAGAAAGAGAGAGAGAGAGGAGAGAGAGAGAGAGAGATTGAGGAGAGAGAGATGGAGAGAAGAGAGAGAGAGAGAGAGAGAGGAGAGAGAGAGAGAAGAAAGAGAGAGAGAGAGAGAGAGAGAGAGAGAGAGAAGAGAGAGAAGAAAGAGAGAGGAGAGAGAGAGAGAGAGAGAGTCATAGATGACTTTCCAAATCGTGTTGTAAAATGTAAATATTACAAGAAATGAGAAGCTTTCAGACACTTGAGATAAGAGGCTCAGATACACTTTATTACTTTAATCCAAAGAGAAAGTGCTGGACAATGGGGATCATATTTTCCATGGAACAAAACAAATATGTATATTGGAACCTATGCATTCTCTCAGAGTAAGATTTTTGGTGTTAATGCAGTTATGTTTTCTGGTTTGTCACTTCCATCATCATGATTGATGTATAATCATCATATTATCATTATCATCCAGCGAAAGAAAAATTATCAGTTTGGAACGTGAAGCCTCAACAACGAAAACTATCCCGTTCAGATCATAACAAACATAACGTGTATAAGAAATGGACGTATAAGATTTTAAGATTTTTAAGATTTAGTTTCAATTCCATTTATTACAATGGATATTCTTTGTGATCTGCTGTCCTTTTTTTTTTTTTTTTTTTTTGTTTTTTTTTTTTTGCCTTCTAAATCTCCCCCTGTGTGCAAGGAACGGCCGGGGTGACCATCCACTGGCAGCGCGCAGGATCGAACGCAGGTCAGCAATATTGCAAACCCAGCACGTTACCACTGGACTACACAGTACATAACTGGATATTATCTGGGAATTTGATCCATCAGCTATGAGTATAATAATGTTCGAACAAGTTCCTCTTTCCATTATTTTTTTATCAATATTGAATGCCTGATATAAACACAACAGTGATTCTTCTTCTCTATTGCACGGTGTATCTCGGTTGATAATTCATTGTACTAAATCGGGACATATTTAGTTATTGTGATTTTCTATCATACAAGAACACAAAAAGTTTTTCTATCATACAGGAACACAAAAAGTTGAATATTAACGATGATTTTCGATATAATTTCCCGACAAACAGGGTTGTTACAGCGTTTAAACTATGCACTTGTGAATTGATCTTTTCATATCGTTATTGGCTTTGCTTTCCTGGGACCACACTGGTATTATTGTCAAGCAAACCACATTTTATTACAAGGGAAGAGCGTGTATCAGGCGAAGGTGAAATTGGCACTGGTAAGGCATATGTCATCAAAACCTGTAGCGGTTTTCACGAAAGGTCTATGACATTTTGCGATTTTGTCTCTGATTTGCGCTGTTGCCATATCTCAACACTAATGCTGGTAATAGAAATAACATGTAAATCGTTATAGACCCTACTTTGATAATTTATTGTAATAACTAAATATGGTAAATGTGGAAATAAATCTTACTGATATCACAACTGTATTATTACACATTAGTATACTTTAATGTGATGTGGCATACCCGCGTTTATTGTCATTGCATCAGCTGAAAAGGGCGACGCCATTTTTTTTCTTTTCTTTTCTTTTTAGATACAGCTATAAAAACGTAGGAGTCGGCTCAATTAACGTTTGATAATTCTTCAAAAGTGGCCTCGAACCTTTCTTTATTATTATTTCCAAAGCGGAATAATCTTCAGAGGAAAATTTGCATAAAAACAAATCTAAGACAATCTTTACGCGTAAGGACAAAATTAAAGACTCCTTGTGTTTGTGAATAAAAAAAATGGCCGTAAAATGTAGGAAAAGACCATATTAACGTTTGGCAATCAATCAAAAGGTCCTTCCAATTTCTTTCTATCCAAATAAATATAATTGGATAGAACTGGATAGATAGAAGTTATTAATCCCAAAACCCAGGAATTACACATCGATTCGATAGTAATGAAAGAGACAGGATTAATTGATAATAAAGGATTCGGTGGGAGGAAGGAGGAAAGAGGAGGGGAAGAGGAGGAGGAGGAGAGGTGGAGAAGGAGAGAGGGAGGATGGAGATGAGAACGGGAAGGAGAATGGAAGAAGAGAGAAAATAGGAGGAAGAAGAGGAGGAGGAGCAGATGGAAAATGAGGAGGTGGAGAAGAAGAAGAGGAATGGAAGATGAGGAGAAGGGGAAGGGGATGGAAGAAGAAGAAAATAGGAGGAAGAGGAAGGGGAGGAGATGGAAAATGAGGAGGTGGAGAAGGAAGAGAGGGAATGGAAGATGAGGAGAAGGGGAAGGGGATGGAAGAAGAGAGAAAATAGGAGGAAGAGGAAGGGGAGGAGATGGAAAATGAGAGGTGGAGAAGGAAGAGATGGACTGGATGATGAGGAGAATAGGAAGGAGAATGGAAAGAGAGAGAAAAGAGGAGGAGGAAGAGGAAAGAGGAAGGGGAGGAGATGGAAAATGAGGAGGTGGAGAAGGAAGAGGGAGGATGGAAGATGAGGAGAAGGGGAAGGAGTTGGAAGAAGAGAGAAAAGAGGAGGAAGAGGAAGGGGAGGAGATGGAAAATGAGGAGATGGAGAAGGAAAGAGAGGGAATGGAAGATGAGGAGAAGGGGAAGGGGATGGAAGAAGAGAGAAAAGAGGAGGAAGAAGAGAAGGAGGAGGATGGGGGACTGAGGAAAATAGTATCCTAATTTAGAGATAATTAGATACACAAAGATACCAGACATAATGGACGATATTTTACCAAACAGTTGCAAATCCTTTAAGCAAGATAAATGTTTTGGTGCAACGTAAGAATATTCATCTTTACGAGTTAAGAAGAGAAAAATAATGACTTAATTTAATGGTAGAGATAATGATAAAATATTTTGATGGGAATTCATGTTAGAACATCCTCTTTGCATTTTTGGCGGGAAAAATTAAATGTGCAAATGGACATTTTTTGTGCGTTTGTGAATGTGTGTTTGCGTTTGTGCAATTCACACACACACACACACACACACACACCACACACACACCACACACACACACACACACACACACACACACACACACACACACACACAACACACACACAAACATAATGTAGTATAGCTGTAGAGAACCCAAAGACCATTATCAAAATTATTGAAGATTGAAGAATTGGAGACAGAAAAGAAGTAAGAGGTAAATGAGAGAAGAGAACAGCCAATTGGAATGAAGACGTTTAAAAAGTCGTACAAGACGAAGACAAAAGTTGACGTAAAAAAAGCCGAATAAGACGAAGACAAAAGTTGACGTTAAAAAAGCCGAACAAGACGAAGACAAAAGTTGACGTAAAAAAGCCGAACAAGACGAAGACAAAAGTTGCAGATGGTTGAACGCTCTCATCGAAGCGAGAAGACAAGAATATGTAAAAAAAAAAAAAAAAAAAAAAAACTTAAAGTTATGAAAAGCGTCTGGAGAAAGTTAGGGAAGGACCTAGAAGAAGCAAGAAATTACTCTATAGCTTACTTAGATCTTGTAAGGAAATTAACACTTAACACGCCTATGCCATAGAGTCGAATACATAGGCGTAAGTCACGCTAAAGAAACCAAACCCGAAAAGGAAATAGAAGAACAAAAGCAGCACAAAAAACATACCACGAAATGAAGAACAAAAAGCAGCACAAAAAAGCATACCACGCAACGATAAACTACCAATCTATAATACAATCCTCACTCCCATTGTTACGTATGCCAATTAATCACGGATGAAGCTGAATGAACAAGTAGCAGAAATCCGAATCTTACGACTGATTAAATGGCACAAGCAAGAGGCGATTGGGTGAGGACTGAAAACGCGAGGACAGACCTGGGTATCGAAAACAGCCTTGGATTTGTTGAAAGAGGACAACAAAAGGTGGTTTGGTCGTCTAGAACGTGTGGAAGACGTAACGACCCCCAAATAAGTGGTTGGGATGGAACCCGATAATTTGTTTTGTTTCTTATGGTCTTGTTGGGTTCGGCAGAAATCGGCCCATTTCTCTCCACTGTGTGTATGTGTATGTTTTGCTTACATAAACACACAAATATATGTGTGCGTGTACACACACACACACACACACACACACACACACACACACACACACATACACACACACACACACACACACACACACACACACACACACACACACACACACACACACACACACACACACACACACACAAACATAATGTAGTATAGCTGTAAAGAACCAAAAGAGACCATTATCAAAATTATTGAAGATTAAAGAATTGGAGACAGGAAAGAAGTAGGAGATAAATGAAAGAAGAGAACAGCCTATTGGAAGGAAGACGTAAAATAACCGTACAAGACGAAGACAAAAGTTACAGATGGTTGAAAACTCATC
>NW_020868340.1:15000-16009 GCF_003789085.1 Penaeus vannamei
AGAGAAAAAATACTAAAAAAAGCGAAAGAGCGAACGGCAAGAGAAACAGGAGAAGAAAAAAGCAAAACGAACTAAAATGAAGAAAGGATAAACACTGGTATAAGATCAGAATCGACAATAAATACCTGAATACGAACATAGAGAATAAAGAAACGGATAGAGACGAGAGGGAAAAAAAAATACTAAAAACAAGCGAAAGAGCGAACGGCAAGAGAAACAGGAGAAGGAAAAAAAAAAAAAAAAAAACTGAAATGAAGGAAGGATAAACACTGGAATAAGATCAGAATCGACAATAAATACCTGAATACGAACATAGAGAATAAAGAAACGGATAGAGACGAGAGGGAAAAAAAAATACTAAAACAAGCGAAAGAGCGAACGGCAAGAGAAACAGGAGAAGGAAAAAAGCAAAAAGCACTGAAATGAAGAAAGGATAAACACTGGAAGAAGATCAGAATCGACAATAAATACCTGAATACGAACATAAACAGAGAATGAGGAAACGGATAGAGAAAAAGAGAGAGAGAGAAAAATACTAAAAAAAGCGAAAGAGCGAACGGCAAGAGAAACAGGAGAAGAAAAAAGCAAAACGAACTAAAATGAAGAAAGGATAAACACTGGAATAAGATTAGAATCGACAATAAATCAATGAATACGAACATAAACAGAGAATAAAGAAACGAATAGAGAAGAGAGAGAAAAAAAATACTAAAACAAGCGAAAGAGCGAACGGCAAGAGAAACAGGAGAAGGAAAAAAGCAAAAAGAACTGAAATGAAGAAAGGATAAACACTGGAATAAGATCAGAATCGACAATAAATACCTGAATACGAACATAGAGAATAAAGAAACGAATAGAGAAGAGAGAGAGAGAAAGATACTACTCAATGAAGAGACTTGTTCACACTGGTCCTCGTAAGCTGTGAAAATATTGTTGTATTAATTATGTTGATTATGTCCCTGCATGCAGTAAAGCTCTCGTGGGAGAATTATACCCTTTGGGTATATTA
>NW_020868340.1:16764-19264 GCF_003789085.1 Penaeus vannamei
AGCCATAGATTCAACGGAATGTACGCGCACAATCAACACACTATACATACAACACATACATATTTTAGTACCGACCCGAAACCAACACACACACACAACACACACACACAACACACACCACACACACACACACACAGTTCTGGCGTAGTAAAGAAGAACACACAACCCACACAACCACTACTGTTCTTATTGGTTCGTCACCACGCACATATAATATACATAGCATATATATATAAGATAATAGTATATGTAGTATAGATATATATATATACTATATATTATATATTATCGGAGGGCCGCGCTCAGTATATATATAATATAATACATATATTAATTAATATAAATATATATATATATATATGTATATAATTATTAGGTATGTGTGTGTGTGTGTGTGTGTGTGTGTGTGTGTGGTGTGTGTGGAGTGTGTGTGTGTACATAAATATGTATATATATTTATATATATATATATACTTACTCCCACACACACACACACGTCTATATCTATATCTGTCTATGTATGTATGTATGTATGTATGTATATATATATATATATATATATAATAATATAATATATATATATTTATATTATATTATATATATATATATATATGTGTGTGTGTGTGTGTGTGTGTGTGTGTGTGTGTGTTGTATGTGTGTGGTATGTGTGGTGTGTGTGTGTGTGGGTGTGTGTGTGTGCTGTGTGTGTGTGTGTGTGTGTGTGTGTGTTGTGCGTGTGTGTGTGTGTGTGTGTGTGTGTGCATATGCATATACATATATACATTTATGCATGTACGCATACATACGCTGACCTATACGAAGAGAGTGAGAAAAAAATATGTAAAACTACTACATAAGTGAATACGAATGTTCCTTTTCTCGTATAAATCCCATATTTACATGAATGAAGATCACAACAAACACAGACTCCACCAACATCCAACAAACGCCTAGGCACGCACCCAGACACACATGCGCACGCACACCGGCTTACACCCCCGTCCCACCCCACCCCCCACCCCTTACTCACTCACGCCTACACCTACGCCCACATCCCACCAGGCAAGCCATATGTCGCGCTGCCTGATTACACTGTGTTGTTCATTTCCAGTATTTGTGGGCGGGTTTTGCCTTTAGCCGCTATTACGCAGCTGAATGGGCCGCAACAACCCTTTAAACGGCGGCTGACTTCAAGCTCGGGGTCTTATGCTGCGAAAAATTGCCCAATTTACAGATTATCACGAGAGTAAAATCCTGCAGTAGCGGCGAGTTGCTGAGTCGTAAGAAACGGGACGATTATCTTAAGCTGGGTAATAGAAACACACAAATGGAAGTGTAAAAATGGAGGGGTGATAACTTAGCCTTTCATTTTCTTGGGGTGGAGCGGGAGAGGGAGGGAGGGAGAAGGTGAGGGAAAGAAGGAGAGAGAAGAGAGAGAGAGAGAGGTGAGAGGAGGGAGGAAAGGGGAGAGAGGAGAGAGGAAAGGGGAGAGAGGAGAGACGAGAGAGGAGAGAGATAAGGGGAGAGAGGAGAGAGGAAAGGGGAGTGAGGAGAGAAGAAAAGGGAGAGAGGAGAGAGGAAAGGGGAGAGAGGAGAGAGAGAGAGAGAGATAGAGAGAGGAAGGGAGAAAGATGGAGAGAAAAATGGAGATAAAAGAAGAGAAGGAAGAAGAGGAGAGAAAGATAAATTAAGAGAAATTTGAAAGTGAAACAGCCATGAATTTCCGGCAACAGAAACCTACTTGGTCGGTAAAGGAATAATCAGAATGGAGGCAAATGAAATGAAATTAACCATGGGTCTTCTGTCTCGATATCAATTCCTCACCGCTGCAGTTGCACGATGCCTGCGCTCCGACTGCCGGTCTCACGGCGACGAAACGACATATCGTCTTGAGAGGTCAAGCGCAGGTGTCGTCGGGGAAGTCGCCGCCGTGGCAGAAGTGGGAACGCACTGAATCGTGATTGATTACGAAGGTCATCCAATCACTAAAATAAATAAATAATAAATTCTGAGAGCCTAAGGCCTAGTCAAAGACACACACTCACATCTTCTACCTATGGCTCCCTGACCCCGAAAACACATTGCTGCTATCTCCCACCGTTGCCTGAAAGAGTCTGCTGCCTGTTTCCCGTGGGCGAATCTCTGCCACAGAATCAAGGTCACCAACTCTCGTCTTCCTCATTTATATGGGCGACCCAAAACCCATAAGCCGGCCATGCCTCTGCGCCCTATTGTTTCCTCCCAGGGATCTGTGACGCATCGTCTTGCGACCTGGCTGGCGAAGTCTCTCACTCCTCTTCTTGGCACCTTGTGCCCTGCTCACCTTCGCCACTCTCAGGACTTCAGCTCCCGTGTCTGCGGTGTCTCGCCGGCGTCCATGCTGAGCTTGGATGTCGGCTCCCTGTTCACAAAGGTCCTCCTTGATGACGCCCTCGCTCTCCTTCACAGGAAGCTCCGTGCCGAGGATCATCGTCTTCCTCTTCCCACTGACGTCTTCCTC
>NW_020868340.1:29264-34264 GCF_003789085.1 Penaeus vannamei
TAATAATTTGCATATATATATGGTATTAGTTATGTTTTAACAATAACAGAAGCAATTCCTGCTTCATATCTGAAGGTAAGATGATTTTGATTATTCACGGTTATACACATAAACATCACCACCACATATAAAATATCAACACCCAATGTGCATACCCATATACTACTCATAACTAATCCAACCTACATATACCTAACCATCACCACCCATTATACTATATAATATATATACTTACATTACTATAATATATATATAGTAATATATATATAATATATATAATATTATATCAAATCACACTATTACTATATATATTATAATATATATATATACAAACAAACACTATAACACGAAAAAAACACACCACAATAATCCATGATAATACTACAAATAATATATTAACATAAATATATGTAATATATATATTGCATATATTTATATACATATATTAATATTTAATATATATATATATATTAAATATATAATTAAGTTATATATATATTATGTATATAATATATTATAATATAGATTAATAATATATAATATTATATATATATAATATGTTATAATACTTTTTATATTATATCTATTATATATATATATATATAAATATATAAATATGTATATATTAAATTTATATAATATAAATATATAATATTAATATATAATATTTATATACTTTATTCCATCCCATTTATACTTTTTTGTAATAGAATTATTAAACATATATTAATATTTATTTTATTAATAATAATATGTAATACTATGATATAATAATATAATATATATTATATAAATGTATTATCTTACAGTGTGTTTGCTACTTAATGTTTAGGTACATACTGAGAGTGAGTATATATATACAGGCACTAGGGCGTCCTAAGTACGTACTATATAACAGATAGATGTATATGGGATATTATCTTATATAATACAATAACACAAAATAAATGTTAAATTATATTGTACTATTATTGATAATATTAAATTTAACTATACTCACCAATAGAAACTTTGGTATAGTTTAGTAAATATAAAATGCCGCTATTAATTATGATTTAAATTTACCAAAGTTGTTCACACTTTGAGTACATTATGATGACTTATATATATTATTTATATATAGTTACCATTCATATGATAAGGATCTTGATAGTGTGTAGTGATAGACTTATCTACACAAATTATAACATTTAAGGTCTCTAGAGAGACAAACCGTCCAATATAACATCTCATTGTATGTGATAGAATAGATCAGATCCATTTGGTACTATTCCTTTTTATAATAGGCGTTGTTGCGGTTGCATATATGTGTTTGCCCTTTCGAATTATAGTTGTTAACATTGGTTTTACATATACCCGTTTTATTATATAAAGACCATTGAGAGGAGAATTATTTTATTGGACTTAAATATAAATAATACTACCATATAAAATAGTTAGGTATACTATTAGTGATATATTATAACAACATATTATAATTAAATTACAATATAGTTAGGACATATATTTATCATTATATTTATAAATATATAAATCAATTATAAATAATAAAATACTACGTATAGTTTGACTATAACATCATATAGCGATATGAGTAGTTATATTATTATTTTTACCTTAGTATATATAGTATATTATTATTTACGATAATTATATACTTACTTCACTAAATAAAAACAAATGAACATCGTACTATGCTTCATATAGAAAAATATCAAATCTAATATATATTTTATATGAATAATGATAAATATTTGAAAAGTACGAGCAAATTAGATTTGTTAAATATATTAATAAATTAAACGATTATAGGTAATTGAACAATAATAAAAGAAAGAGATTATTGTATGAATAAATAAGCAGGCAGCGAGTTTCAGCGATGGGTAGTATCCTAAGGTAGCAGATGAGACCGAATACTCAGACTGAGGCTTTAACTTGCTCGTATACTGATTGTGGTGTGTGTGTGTTGTGATTGTGGTGTGTGTGTGTGTGTGTGTGTGTTGTGCCATGACTGTATTGAACGTCCAATTTAGCAACGGGATATAAGGATTAGAGAGTGATACCTTGCTACGTGAAATCGCGATTTCTCGATTATTATCGTATTTCTGCTTCACTATTGTATTATTTTTCTTAAGAGGAGAGTGAGACGATATTTGTGTGCGTATGCATAAGATAATATATATATTAGTATTATTATATTAACTGTGTAAGTTGAGTCTATATGATACGTATCTCATGAGAGAGAGAGTTCACATGCCATATATTGTAATACTCATATTACTAGTATATATTACTATTTACATTTTACATATATATTATAACTCTATACTATATATTATTCTTACTAATATATCATATATGTAATATAATATATATACTATATATATATATATTTTAGTAACATATATATACTACTATATAATCTATATATATTTATAAAAATATTAACATAATTCTATTATAAAACTCTAATCTAATTTTCTTACAAATCTCTATTACCTAATTTCAATATATACTATATATATATATATTATATAATATATATTACTTTACTATCTCTCTGTAATATTCACTCACATATCTGTGATGTGTTGGTGTGTGTGTTGTGTGTATTTATAATCACTATACTATATCATCTTACTTATACTTACCTCCACATATATATTTATTATATACAGAGTATGTATAATAGTTTATATTACTATTATAAAAGATTTAAATAAACTATGTGGTGCTGTCGTGCCGTGTGCGTTGTTGCGTGTTTGTCTGTGTGTGTGTGTGCGTAGTGTGGTTGTGAGCTGTGTGTGTGTGTTGTGTGTGTTGTGTGTGTGTTTGTGTGTTGTGTGGTGTGTGTTGTGTGTGTGTGTGTTGTGTGTGCCTGTGTTGTGCGTGTGCGTGTGCGTGTGGTTGTGCTGCTGTGAGTGTGTGTGTGTGGTGTGTGTTGTGTGTGTGTGTGTGTGTGTGTGTGTGTGTGTGTGTGTGTGTGTGTGTGTGTGTGTGTGTGTGTGTGTATGAGTGGTTATACATATATATATATAATATATATATATATATATATATATATATATATTATATATATATATAATATATGTTTGTGTGTGTGTGTGTGTGTGTGTGTGTGTGTGTGTGTTTATATATACTATACTTCCGTGTAGTGTGTAATTATAAGTTTATGAGTAAGTATATGTGTACTTGTTTGCGTTTATACGCGTATGTAAGTGTAAGTGTCTGTGTGCATTCGCATAATCCGTGGCGCCCCAGCTGCAAGCCGGGCTCCTCCCGCCCTTCCGCCACGACGCCCCCGCCTCTCCGCCGCCCCGAGGGAGCCGCCCTAAGTAGGCGCGACCTGCGTCTTCGCGTCTCCAATTGTTCCCTCGCGCGGCCTCTTACGCCACGCAGCAGTGCCAACAATTTGGCACTAATGCACCCATTAACCCCTCTAACGCACCTCGATGTCTTGGCTTCCCCTAATTCCACCCGTAAGTAAACCTGAATAAATCTTGAACAAACTGGCAGGGACTTGCTTCATTAGCGTAAACATTAACTACTCGCGAGCAATTTTAATTACGGAGAGTTGCACGAGAAGCTTTAATGGGGCGCCGCGCCCGCTGATTGGGCCGGAAGTGCAGGTGGCAGGAGGGGGGGGGGATTTCTTGCCCGGTGCTGCACTTGCTACGGTATTGTTATTGTAATTATAGTTATCATCTAGTCTGTCATTACTTTTATTGTTATCATTATTACCATCACTATCACTATCATTTACATCATCATAATCATCATTATCATTATTGATGTTATTGTAGTTGCTGTTGATTTAGTTATTATTACAATCTTATTGCCATCATCAGTTTTATGGAAATCATTATGATAAAGAATATTGTTATGGTCATCATTATTATTATACTCATTCGTAGCAGCAGTAGCAATGATATCAATATCGACAGGATTAGTCCTGATCTTGTTGGTGATATTGCTACTGCTGTTGTTATCTCTATCTTCTTGTTATTATAATTATTACCATTACCATTGTTATTAGTCTTTGTATTGTAGGTGCTGTTATAAATATCATAATTTTAGTTTTATTATGTTTATTGTTGTTAATGTTATCATTACCATTATCATTATTATTTTCCTTATCAACATTATTTGTGCTATTTTTTATGTTCTTAGTATGATCATTATCACTAGAATTATTATCATTTTTATTATTATCATTGTTGATGTCATTATCATCATGATAATCATCATCATGGCCATCATCATTATCATTATTATTACTATTATCATTATTATCCTTATCATTTTTCTTATTACTATTATCATTATCATTCTTCTTATTATTATTATTTTCATAGTAATAATAATGATTATCATTATCATTATTATTACTATTATCATTATCATTATAATTATTCTTATTATCATTATCATCATCATTCTTATTACAAGTAGTATTTTCAGAGTAATAATAATGATAATTATTATCATAATCAATATTATTATTACCGTTATTATTATCATTGATATTATCGAAATTATTACTATTGTGATAAACATTACTATTATTATTATTACGAACATTAAATGTTACAATTGCTATCTTTATACTACTTTTACCATAGTCGTCATTAATGTTGTTATCACTGTTATTGCCATTGTTACTATTTGTATTATCATCATTATCATTATTGTCATCAACATCCTCATCCTATTGTATCATCAACATCCTCATCCGCATTAGTATATTTATTATTATTATCATTATTGTTATTACTATTATCATTATTACTATAATTATTATCATCATCACTATCATTATCATTGTTATTATAATCCGTACCATTGTCATTATTATTATCATCATCATCATTGTTACTATCATCATTATCATTATCACTACTATCACCACTATCACTATTAAAAGTATTATCATTATACTTATTTTCAACATTATCATCATTATTGTTATCAATATTTGGTAATAATAATAATAATAATAA
>NW_020868340.1:39264-41764 GCF_003789085.1 Penaeus vannamei
ATGTAGTCCTTCAATCAATGTGTTATACTGAATTTCGACTGCTATAACGATGAAACGTTTACTCGCAAATCTGGCCCACTTAAAACAAAAACATTCAGCAGCAGTTAAAAGCAAAAACAATTAAATGAAAAGGAACCAATTGAGAAACAAAATCACGAGCATATTAATAGTCAACCACGAGCTGTAATGGCGCTAATTAGTAAAGCTCTGAACTGAACTCAAATTCCCTCCAATAAAAAGTCACAAGAAATAATAAAAAAAAAAAAAAAATAAATGAGGTAAAGTAAATAGAATCATAAACTCTCAAACACAGCTATTACATCACTAGCTGGGCCCACGAGAAATACATTACAGGTTTGTGACTGAATGATTTCGTCGTAAAAAAAAAGAAAGAAAAAAAATCTAAATGTTTAACGACTCGAAGAGAAGAGATGATGAGACCTTTCCTTTCGCCTTCATTCTAAATTGATTTATTGTAAGAAAGGTCAATATTATTAAAAGATTGAGGCAAAGAGACAGAGACAGATATATAGATAGACAGATAGATAGATAGATAGAGAGAGAGAGAGAGAGAGAGAGAGAGAGAGAGAGAGAGAGAGAGAGAGAGAGAGAGAGAGAGAGAGAGAGAGAGAGAGAGAGAGAGAGAGAGAGAGAGAGAGAGAGAGAGAGAGAGAGAGAGAGAGAGAGAGAGAAGAGAGAGAGGAGAGAGAGAGAAGAGAGAGAGAAGATAAAAGGCGAAAGAGAAGAGGGAAGAGACAGCTACCAGGGGTGGGGTGGGGGCGGGGGAGGGGGTAGAAACACAACACGGCCAGCCCCATAAAAATTCGTGTTCCACTCCCCGAAAAAGTAAGTACTTGAAGGTCTCCGCCGGCTAAGTTACGGAGCAGTGAGACCCAATGAGAAGACTTGACACAGCTCTTCCAAGTTTATATTCGCCTTCGCAACCTGAGATGTCAAGCCGAAGAGTGGGTAAAGGCGATGCCGCACGCGAGTGAGTGAATGAGTTAGAGAGGGAGTTGCGTAAGGTGAAAGAGGGAGTGAGAGAGAGTGCGTGAGTGAATGCTGCCGGCGAGAGTTGCGTGAAGTGAGAGAGAGAGAGAGTATGAGTTAAAGAGTGGTGTTGGCGGTGTGAGTTGAATAAGATGAGGGAGAGGGCGAGTATGCGAGTGAGTGAGGCAGCTCGTGTTTGTGGTGTAAGGTTGTGTAAGGTGAGATAAAGGGAGTGCAGAAGCGATGAATCGTGAGCACAGCTTTGAGGAATCTCATAGGTGTCTAAACCTATATCATCATCACTAAACGTTGTACGAAACAAAAGTACAAATCATATGGTTCTGATAATTCAAACATTATATATAAACGTAATACAAGCAAAGCACATAAACACATAAAATTCCCATGCATAATATTTCCAAACATAAGCAATAAATTTGTGAAATGTACAAAAGATACGGTAAATAACAAAAGCAAGTATTGCTGATAAGGAGAAGACTAGTGAGTGAATGAGGTGGCTGTTGTGGTTCCGTCGTTTAATTCTGGAGGGTTCAGAAACAATGAGATGTTGGCGGGAGGAGTCAGTTGAGAAGATAACAATCATAACAATAGTAGGAGCAATGATAATAGCAATAGTAATGATGATAATAATGATGATGATGACGATGATAATGATAACGATAATGATGATAACAATGATAATAATAATAATAATAGTAATAATAATGATAATAATAATAATAATGATAATAATAATAATAATGATGATGATGATAATGATGATGATGATGATGATGATGATGGTGATGATGATGATGATGATGATGATGATGATGATGATGATGATGATGATGATGATGATGAATAATAATAATAATATGTGACAATAGTGATAATTTGATAATAAAATGATGGTATTAATAATGATAAAAATAATAATTATAACAAAAATGATACTGCTTCTACTACTAATAATAATGATGATGATAAGGATAATGATAGAATTGATGATAATAATATTGATAACCATGATAAAAAAAAAAAAAAAAAAAAAAAAAAAAAAAATATATATATATATATATATATATATATATATATATATATATATATATATATATATATATATATATATAAGAATGATAAGATAATAGTATTAGTAGTAATAGTAATAATATTAAGGAAAATAATGATAATTGTTATCATTATAATGATAATAATAATGATGATGATGATAATAATAATGATTCTACTACTACTACTACTACTACTACTATAATATAATAATAATAATAACACTTGCAATCATTATCATCATCATTATCATCAAAATAATAAGAAAAAATATAATGATGACATTAATAATGATTATAATGATAAAGATAAAAGTAATGGTAATAATCATAATAATAGTAGTAATCATAATAACTCTAGCGATAATATTATTGATAATGATAAGTATTATAAAAAAAAAATAGTAATGACAATGATACTGGTAATTGTAACAACAACA
>NW_020868340.1:74264-81764 GCF_003789085.1 Penaeus vannamei
TATGTAAATATATATATATATATATATGTATCTATACATAATAATAATATATTATATATAGATATAATAGTATATATATATATATTATGCTTTATATATATATATGATATACTATAGTTATATCTAAGTATATATAATATATACTATATATATATATAAATATACTATCCATGCGTGCATTATATATATTAGTACTTCCGCAATCATTACTATACTCCACCTATATATATGATATATATATTACAGTAATATATATTAGCGTCTCCTCTGCATATAGTACATACTATATTATACTACATATATATATATATAATATATATTATGTATATATACATATAGGATAGTCAAAATATAATTTACAGGAAGTTTTATATGAATAGACGATATATAATGAGATAGTATAATAATATTATATACACAGACTACAGCACACACACAGCGACACACACACACCACACCACCATCTAGCACACACACCTACACACCACACACACACACCACACACACACACACACACAAACAACCACTCACACAACAATCACACAACCCACCACACACAACAGAAACACACCACACAGCAAACACTCACACAAAACAAACAACACACACAATTTACACACACACCACAACAAAGACACACACAACACGACCACAACACACACAAGGCAGTGGGTTGTATTATACTATTATATTATAGTATTATATATATTATATATTAATATATATATTATATATATGTATGTATATATACATATATATATTATATATAGACACTATATATATATATATATATATATACAGATATAACATATATACATACACACCACACACACACACACACACACACACAAAATCCAAAAATAAGCATCTTACCATCAACGACTCACCTTTTTCTAAAAAAAGAAGTAAATACAGCATCCGTTTTCTTTTTAAATCACGACAACAACAACAACAACAACAACAACAAATACACTTCAAAGACCCCGACGGCGAATAAAAAGAAAACAAAGGAGGGGATTAACAAACAAACAAATTGGTAAGAAGGAGGAAGGGAGAGACTTGATGAAAGGAAGAGGAGAGAGGGAGAGCTGAAGAGGACGCAGGGGAAGGCAGCAAGGTGAGAAAACGTGTTTGTGAGACGAAAGAGGGAAAGGGAAGGAGAGATGAGAGGGGAGGTAGAGAGGGATAAGAGAGGAAGAGGGGAGAGAGGAAGTGTGAGATAATGGAGACAGAGGGAGGAGGGGGTAGAGAGGATAAGGAGGAAGAGATGAAAGAGAGAAGAGGCAGAGAAGAGGAAGGAGAGAGAGGGAAGAAATAAATAAATCCAGGGAAAAGGAGAGAGAGAGAGAGAGAGAGAGAGAGAGAGAGAGAGAGAGAGAGAGAGAGAGAGAGAGAGAGAGAGAGAGAGAGAGAGAGAGAGAAAGAGAGAAAAGAGAAAGAAAGAGAGAA
Source organism: Penaeus vannamei (assembly GCF_003789085.1). Classification (NCBI taxonomy): domain Eukaryota; kingdom Metazoa; phylum Arthropoda; class Malacostraca; order Decapoda; family Penaeidae; genus Penaeus; species Penaeus vannamei. The sequence continues at coordinate 75,714 of NW_020868340.1, forward strand.
AGGAAGACAGAAAGAAGACAGACAGAAAGAAGAGAAAAATGAAACTGCATGAAATCCAAAATATCTTTTCCAACTCGGAACCTCCCAGATTTCCCCGTCTTCTCTACATCTGCCCGTGATTCACTGCCATGGAACCCTCACTCCCATTCCTGCGCTGTGTGAACCCATTGCAAACACTGCTGCTAACATTAGGTCGCAAGATGGGCTGCAGGAAGAAGGGACATTCCCAGACACCCATTAAGCCACTATGTCTTTTATTTTACGTCCTCTATAACGTGAAATATCTTCAAACGCTCCTTCGAAAGTTTTAATTTACTTTTTTTTTTTTTGTTAACAACGCCACCCCCTACCGTCTACTCCCTTTATGGTCTTTCCTCCTCCTTCATCTTCCCCTTCACTTTTACCACTCCCCTTCCCTTTTTCCTACCCTCCCACTCTTCCCACCCACTTTCCTTCCCTCCCTCCCCTCCCACCTCTTTTCCTTTCCTCCCACCCCCCCACCCCCATTCCCTCTCCCTCCCCCCACTTCTCACCACCCCCTTCCCCCTTTCGTTTCCCTCCCACCCCTCTCCATCCCCTACCCCCTCTCCATCTCCCTCCCACCCTTCCTCACCTCCTTTCCCTTCTCTCTCACTCCTCCACACCCCTTTCCCACTCCCCCTTCCCCCTTTCCCCCCTAACCCTCCCAACCCCCTTCCCTCCCCCAACCCCTACCCCTTCCTACCCCTCCCTACCCCTCCTACCCACCACCCAAAGTGTGAAAGCAAACTCCGAAATTCCCCGCATCGTAAATCGACGGCAAACTCGTAAAAAGGGCCCGTTAGCTGGATACTTTGTTAAGAGTATCGCATTCTCTGCCCTCAAGTTTATGAAGGCCCAAGATTTAAAACCCCCCCCCCAAAAAAAAAAAAAAAAAAAAAAAAAAAATTGGCTGCGATACATTACCCCGTTTAATAAGAAATCAGCTTTTTTTTTTTTCACCCCAAAAAAAAATCTTATGAGAATATATATAGAAGACCGCATATCTAGACGTCTAGACCTCATGGATAGGCATCTAGATGAACATATATCCACGTGTCCAGAAGAACATGTACACATGAACACAACTAGACTTCTAAATGACCATATGAAAGAACACACCTAGACATCTGTACGAACACAGGTAAAAGCCTTGAAGAACATCAGACATCAAGAACAGAGACATCTGCGCCGAAGAACACACGGTCTACGAAAGCAAGGCAAAACGCCTCGAAGAACACACGTCTAGACGCCTTAGAGAACGCGTGGTTAGACGTCTCAAAAGGAGAGGGTCCTCATCACAACACGGCCGGGGTGTGAGAATCTAGACGACGACTGCCACCATCACGGAGACGCGAAGGTACCTCTCAAATTTTGTTTTCCTTGAAGATGGAAATCCAAAAATCCAATGATAACCGAGGAAAATATAATAAAAAAGCAGTCTATGCAGTAGAGAATATGATACGAAGGGAATATAAGATATAGGGACGCATTTAGACGGGACGCGACGGCCGAAATAAAACGAAAACAGATGACACCCTCGTTGGTAATGCCCCCTCTTGTCCTGTAATTATCCTCTTGGTACGGTCCTTGTGGGAGCTGACTTGTCCTCGTCGCGCTGTCCTCTCTTCTCTCTCTGCTCTCTCTCTCTCTCGCTCTCTCTCATCTCCTCTCTCTCATCTCTCTCTCTCTCCTCTCTCTCTCTCTCTCTCGTCTCTCTCTCTCTCATTAATTCGATCTCTCGTCTCGTCTTTATTTCCTCCCTCTTCGCTCTCCTCTGGTTTTCTCCTCCCTCTTCAAATCCTCTTCTCATTTCCTATCTTTCTTTTCTCTCTCTCTCTTTCTCTCTCCGACCCTCCTCTCTCCTCTTTCCTCTTTCTCCTCTCTATCTGACCTTCCCTTTTCTCCTCTTATCTCCTCATCTCCTCCTCCTCCCTCCTTCCTATCCCTCTCCCCTCTCCGCCCCCTCCCTTCTCCCTCTTCCCATCCCGCCCCTTCCTTTCCCCACTCCACCCACCCCTCCCACCCTTCTCCCCCTCCCCCTCCTCCGCTAAACTGAACAACAACCACAATCGATATTTATCATCAGGTAAATTGACTTCCACTACTTTTACGCCGTGGTTTAGTGGTAAGGAAAATTGGGTTTTCCACCTCGAATCTCCCTCGCTCTCGCTCCTCCCTACATCTCCATCGTTCCTCCCTCCCCATCTCCCTCGCTCTTCCTTCCTCGCTCCTCGCTCCTCCCCTGCATCTCCATCGTTCCTCCCTCGCTCTCCCTCCCTCTCTCTCCTAGCTCCTCCCTCGAATCTCCCTCCCATTCTCCCTCGCATCTCCCTTGCTACTCCCTCCCATCCCCCTCGCTCTCTCTCGTTCCTCCCTCCCATCTCCCACCTATCTCCGTCGCTCTCTATCGCTCCCCCTCCCATCTCCCTCACATCTCCCTCGCATCTCCATCATTCCTCCCTCTCGCATCTCCCTCCCCCCTCCCTTGCTCCTCCCTCCCATCTCCCTTATTCCTCCCTCGCTCTCTCCCTCTTGAAGGATTCTACTCTCTCGCTCGGTGCCGACGTCGTGAGTACTCCTAAGTGGTTCTACTTAGTTTGAGAATTCGTGTTTATTAATATATTTGGCGAAGGTCCTCTGTGTGTTGGTTTGTTTGTGTTTGTTTGTGTGTGTGTGTGTGTGTGTGTGTGTGTGTGTGTGTGTGTGTGTGTGTGTGTGTGTGTGTGTGTGTGTGTGTGTGTGTGTGTGTGTGTGTGTGTGTGTGTGTGTGGTGTCTGACGCTAAGAAGGTCTGCCTGTTTGTCCTGTCTGTCTGTCTGTCTGTCTGTCTCTCTCTCTCTCTCTCTCTCTCTCTCTCTCTCTCTCTCCTCTCTCTCTCTCTCTCTCTCTCTCTCTCTCTCTCTGCCTTCCCTCCCCTCCTCCCTGCTCTCCCTCCCTCCCTCCCTCCCTCCCTCCCCTCTCCCTCCCTCCCTCCCTCTCTCCTCTCCCTTCCTCCTAAACTCTCGACCACATTTCAAAAACGCCCATCTAATTCCCCAAAACCTTTTTTTCGACATACATCCATTCAGATTTTTACATCGCGACAATTATTGCTCTTTTTTTCTTCCAAACTTTCCTTCTGTGATCCCGCTCGCCCGCCAGTCGATCGATACCAATACCCATCTATCACAACAGTACGAAGAGGAGGGGGGGTAGGGTGGGGGTGGGGGACCGAGATGCTTGGGGTGGGTGGGGAAGGGGGGAGGGGAAGGGCGAGGGGGGGACGAAGCAGGAGGTCGGTATTGAGGTAGAGAAGGGGAGGGGGTGGGCAGGGGAGAGATCGGAGGGGGGAGAAGAAGAGGGGGGGAGGAAAAAAGGGGATAGAGAGATGGATAGAAAGGGAGAGGGGGTAGGGGTGACTAGGGGTAGAGACAGTGAAGGGAGAGGATAATCGAGGATAGAGATCAGAGTAGAAACAGAGAGAGAGAGAGAGAGAGAGAGAGAGAAAGGGCTGAAGGAAGAGGCAAGAGATAGAGATGCGAGAAGAAGCAGAGAAGAGAAAGACAAGCGACAGAGAATGAGGAAGACGCAGCGTAAGAGAAGCAAAGAGATAAAGACAGCGAAAGAGAGAGAAAAGAGAGAGACAGAAAAAAAGAAACAAGAAATAAAGATAATGGAAGAGAGAAAGAGAAAAAAAGAAAGAGAAACAAGGAAATAAACATCGAAAGAAGTTCACCGAAGTCGAAAAAGAGACGGAGGAACGGAGTGGCGGAGCAGACTCCCAGTGGAGATACGGGGAGTAGGGGAGGGGGAGAGGGGAGGGAGGGGGGGGGGGTAGTCGGAGCTAATCACACCATGATCAGACGTGACACCCATCCACCAATCACAGGACTGTCTTCGCGGGGACCAATTAGACCAGCGGGGGCCTCGGCGTAGGTCTAAACACTCAGACCAGGAGGGTGTTTGTGTGTTTGTTTGTTTGTGTGTTTGTTTGTGTGTGTGTGTGTGTGTGTGTGTGTGTGTGTGTGTGTGTGTGTGTGTGTGTGTGTGTGTGTGTGTGTGTGTGTGTGTGTGTTGTGTGTGTGTGTGTGTGTGTGTGTGTGTGTGTGTGTGTGTGGTGTGTGTGTGTGTGTGTGTGTGTGTGTGTGTGGTGTGTGTGTGTGTGTGTGTGTGTGTGTGGTGTGTGTGTGTGTGTGTGCGTGTGCGTGTGCGTGTGCGTGTGCGTGCGTGCGTGCGTGTGGTGTGTGTGTGTATTGCGAATTTATCCCCTTATTATTTGAAGAAAAAGACGAACAAGAAGAAGGATGGAGAGCAGACGAGGAAGAGAAGGAAGGAGAGGAGAGGAGATTGGGAAGGGGAGGGGGGAGGGGGGGGGAAGTAAGAGCGAGGAATTAGCAGACATGGCCAGCGACCTCCGCCTCGACCTTGGCATATATCCTCGACCTCCAAGTCTCGCGGTTGCCTCTTGACCTACATGCACACGGCTCGGGGACAGAATGGCACTCCTTGGCACGGAGGCTCTCCTGGCTTGGCACTCCCACGCAATCCTCTGGCCGACGGTATTTTGCATGTGGGCAGCCAGCAGAACATAAAAATAAAACACAAACAAATAAATAAACAAATGAAAGAAAATAAAAAATAAAGTTTTCTTGAAACCAACCTAAAACATTAATATTTCTGATATATAAACATAAACCAACCTAAAACATTCATATTTCTGATATATAAACAAATTAAACAAATGAAAAATTAAAAATAACGTCTTCTTAAAACCAACTTGAAACACTGATATTTCTGATATATAAACAAATAAATAAACAAATGAAAAAAAAAAAAATACGTTTTCTTGAAACCAATACAAAAAACATTAATATTTCTATCTGTACAGACAAAAAGGGTGAAATAATAAGAAAGACTAATAGTAATATAATGGAGCTACATTAATTAAGAGAAAGATTCTCTAATTGTGTCCCTTTTCATTTTTTTCTGTCGTTCTCGTCGTCGTCGTTGCTGTTGTGATTGATGTTGTTGTCGTCGTTATTGTTATTGTTGTCGTTGTTATTGTTATTGTTGTTGTCGTTGTTATTGTTATTGTTATGTTATTTTTGTTATTTTTTACAACCATAACCTAAGGAGACCCACCTTTCTCTTCTTCCATAACCCTCCCGGCCACCACCCACCACCCAACCCAAACCCAACCCAACCCCAACCATCCCAGCCTTCCCGCCGCTGCCCCCATTCTAATCCTCCCCTCCCCCCCCCTCCCACCACCCCCAGGGCTAATGACCTCACCTGACCTGGTCGACGAGGACCCCCTCACCTGCGGGAACGAGCGCTGACCGACCGCCCGACCGAAGCTAAGTTCAGAATGACCTTGTGCAAGACGTCGGGGTTGCAACTGCCAAGAGCCTTTCGCACACGCGGAGACGCTGTGTGTCTGGCTGTAAATAAGTGCGGAAGTCGAACCCGGGGGAGGGGGGAGGGGGGTGGGTGAGGGAGAGGGGATAAAAGGGGTGGGGTGAGGGAAGAGGGGATAAAGGGGTGGGTGAGGGAGAGGGGATAAAAGTGGGTGAGAAAGGGAGTGAAGGTACAGGGAGAGGAGGTAGAGGGAGTGGGGGTGATGGGGTGTAGAAGGGGGGTGAAAGGTGGGGGTAGAGGGAGGTGGAGGGGAGTGGATGTATGGGGGCGGAGAAGGGTGTGAAGGTGGGGGTAGGGGAGGTGGAGAAGGGGGTGATACAGAGGTGGAGAAGGAGAGGGTAGAGGGGGTGGAGGGGGCAGAAGTGGCGATGAAGGGGGGTTGCAGTTAGGGGGGAGAGGGGAGAGGGAAGATGTTGCCAATAAGAGAAACGTTTTTTTTCCTCAGTCTATATACTGTTCAGGGGAATGTGTTGACTGCGAATATGGGATTTTATGGCTATTTTTGTTCGCATCTACTTTGTGTTTAGAGTCTGGGTGAGAGAGAGAGAGAGAGAGAGAGAGAAGAGAGAGAGAGAGAGAGAGAGAGAGAGAGAGAGAGAGAGAGAGGGAGAGGCGAGAGGGAGGGAGAGAGAGA
>NW_020868340.1:84264-86764 GCF_003789085.1 Penaeus vannamei
AATAATCAACAAATAAACAAACCAAACACGCAAAAACGCAGAGAAATTAAACTCCCTCTCCCTCCATCTTAAAAAAAAAAACAGTACCACATGTTGCGTTACGTCACCATAACACACTATGTCATCCTAGGTCATCCCCGTCACCTTACATACGTCACGCACCACGCAAGTCGATCTTCTTTTGTCTCTCCGACCCACGCGAGCGAAATCGTGTTTATTTTCGTATTTCGTTTATATTTCTCTTTAATTTTCGTGTCATTTGACTTATCTTTTAAACGAATTGGTATGAAAGGAGAGAGAGGAAGATATAAATAAGAGGTTAATTAGGTTTTATGTTGTTTAATGTGTTTTTTTATGTCTTATTGTTTAGTGAGAATTTTGTGTTCGAAATGTTACATGTTGATGTGTGATTCTTCTAAATTGTTTTTCTCTACTTTATTTTTACCCAAAAAATTACAAAGTATATGATGAAATTTTTCTCTAGTCCACAAGTAACTAAAAGTAAAAATAGTATATATAAAAACATCAAATAAGGAAACGAATAAAAAGTACTTCGCCGAATGCATACCCTCTCCGTCTTCACTTTTGAAATCTTCCTTCAATACAGCGTTCTCTTGACCTTACTCCTCCCCCTCTCCCTCCTTCCCCATCTTTTTCTGACCCACACCTCCCCCTTCTCCCCCCCCTTCCATCCCATAAGCGGAAGTAAAGAGACCCACGAACTCAACCCCAAGCCCTCGCCGGCTCACCGCTTTCGGACACGGTCGGGTCTGGCGCGCTCCGAAAGTTCAAGTTCATCCCGTGGCCGTGTCCGTTTCCTCGTTTCGGTGTGAATGAATTTTGTTGACGTGGAAGAATGCTGATTTTTTTTAAGGGGGGGGGTGGAGAGGGAAATGTCCAATGTATTTCATTGTCTTATTAAATTTATTACTTTTTCTTTCTTGATATTTAATTCTGATTTTTGTGCGTTTGATTCCCATGACTTTGGCATTACTGTGTTCCAACGAATGGTATTGGAATTTCCCAGATATCTCTAACCGTGGAAATGGTATGACTCATGATACCACACAAACAGAAACAACAAAAAACAAAGAAAAATACCACTACAACAAAGCTACTTACAGCGGAAAATAACAAACAAACAAATTTCACAAGACGAAAAAAGCAGTTCACGCCAGTTTAACACCTGACCCTTCCCCCCCTCCTCTCCCCCACCACTCCATCACTCCTCCTCCTCCTCCTCTGCCCTGACCCCGTCCTCCTCCTCCTCCTCCCCCAACCTTCCTCATCTCTACCCCTCTCTTCTACATCACCTCTGTCCCCCCCCTCCTCCTATACCCTCTCCTCCCCTACCTCACAGCTGGTTTTCCAAACCCCCCCAACATGATACCCCATACGCACCCTCTCCCCACGATACCCTAACCCACCCCTCCCCACGATACCCCAACCACACCCTCCCCCACGATACCCCAAACCCCCCCTTACCACGATACCCCATACCCACGCCCTCACCCACGATACCCCATATCCACCCCACCAACCCCCACCAACCCCGCCCCCCCCTACCCAACCTTCCTCTGAACTTCCTCTTTCTCGCTCTAAATCATTTCGTCATCTTCTTCACTTCCTCCATCCTTCGAAATCTCTTTCTTCGAGATCATGACTTCGTTTTAATAAGGCAATTTTTATCTCTAAAATATTACCGCTATATTTTACTTTTTTTTTTTTTTTTTTTTTTTTTTTTTTTTTTTTACTTTTTTTCTAAGACATTAAATTTGCGGATTAATAGACTTTCTCATTATATGCACTTTTTTAGCATCGTCTTCTCTCCACATTAATCTGTCAAAATTATTAAATTCTCTAATGATTGCAGTTTCTATCCTAATTTTCCCGTATTGCATATTTTAAACATAAGAATGTAAATTGAAAAACAAACACTATCAAAACAAAAGCAAACATAATCAAAACAAAAATAAACATTATCAAAACAAAAAAACATTGTCAAACAAACATAAGTATGTAAATGGAATAAAACAAACATTATCAAAACAAAAACAAACATTATCAAAACAAACAAACATTAAGTATGTAAATGGAAAAAACAAACATTATCAAAACAAAAACAAACAATATCAAAGAAACATAAGTATGAAAATGGAAAAACAAAAATTATCAAAACAAAAACAAACATCAAATCATTTAAATTAATCTCCCCGACGAATAAAATCAAATTAAATCAAAATTCCTTTCCCGACAAGTAAATCCATGTACTTGAATAATTCTTAAAAATAATAATAATAATTTCTTTTATCACCATCGTAATATCAGATACGTTAACACACCTCCAAGACATGATTAAAATGATTAGTAATTTTTTCCTTCACTTTTTTTTTTTTTTTTTTTTTTACATAAGGACGTATCTAATCACCAAATATATATGGTTTACTAACATCACCGCTATCTGTCACTCCACGATATGCTATCATTAACCCAGATCGTA
>NW_020868340.1:96764-114264 GCF_003789085.1 Penaeus vannamei
TCTGTCTGTCTGTCTCTGTCTGTCTGTCTGTCTGTCTCTGTCTGTCTGTCTTGTCTGTCTGTCTGTCTCTCTGTCTCTCTCTCTCTCTCTCTCTCTCTCTATCTATCTATCTATCTATAGAACACCATTCTATCAATTTCCCGGTACATATACCTATAAATTTTGAAAAAATTTTTTTAATCCCAAATCGTCACCCTCACCGCCCTCACCTTCACCCCGAACCCTCACCGGAAAGAAAAAGAAAAGACACAAAAAAGAACACAAAAAAAGACACAAAAAACACCAAAACACCCAAAAAGACACAAAAAACACCAAAAAAAAACATAAAAAAAACGAAAAAAAAAAAAAAAACGAGCGAGGAAATCGCTTTCTCACCAACCCTGCTCAAGATCAAACACGTCCATTCCTTTGTCTTGACACCAGCTTCGATATCACCTTTCGCCTTGCCGTCTCATCTCGCGGCAGCACTTCCTCCTCTCGCACGCACAAACAAACAAACAAACACACGGATACAGACGTTGATAAAGACGTTGCTAAGACCAAATAGAGACTAAAGACATAAACGTAGATATAGACATGGACATACACACATACAAAGACACATCAACAAAAAACACGCACACAAACAAACACACACAAAAAAACACGAACGCACACACAACCAAACAAATAAAACAAATACACACACACGCACAACACACACAAGGTGACGTCCACAAAAGCCGTTAACGATGTGGATGTATCATAGGTGTATCATCATTCACGGAGAGGGGGGTGGGGGAAGGGGGGGTGTAATCGGGTCGTGGGCGGAAGGATGGGTGGGGTGTGGAGTGGGGAGGAGGGGGGATAGAAGGGGGTTGGAGAAAGGAAAGAAGAGGGGGAAGGAGGCTGGAGAAAGGTGGGGGTAAGAGGAAGATGGAGAAGGGGGGTTGGGGGTTGGAGAGTGGTGGAGAAGAGGGGGTAGGGGAGTTGGAGGAAGGTGGTGGAGGAGTAGCAGAGAGGGGAGGGGGGGGTAAGGAGGAGAGAGGGTGCGTTCCAAACGTTGTCTGCGGTGCATAATTAATCAAAAAGTTCTCCGCGCACGTGTATTCTTCTCCTCCCTCCTGCTCCTCCTCTTTCTCTTGTCTGCCACGCCAACTTATTCTTTTTTTCCTTTTCTCTCTGTCTGTCTGTGTCTGTGTGTCTGTGTCTGTCTCTGTCTCTGCCTCTCTCCTCCCCCCCCCTCATCCTGATCCTCATCCTCATCCTCTCCATCTCCATCTCCATCACCCTCTCTCTCCCTCGCCCTCACACTCACCCTCACCCTCACCCTCTCCATCTCCCTCTTCTCCCTCTCTCTCTGACTCTCTTTAGAATTACCTTTGTCTTCCAAATGCCTTTGTTTCTCAACGTGTATTCGTGGCTGTGACTCCCCTCTCGAATGCCCGACCCATTGACAAATACCCCAATTTAGTAAAAAAAAATCCCCCTCTCTCCTTGCTAACCCTTTCAATCTTCTGGGTATACAGGGCTAATAACAACATGGTAATCCTGTGAACGGAGGATAGCGAAATAACGTGGATAATAATAAGGAAGGGTTTATAACGAAGGCTGGGTAAATAAACGTAGGAATAATGATAACGAAGGCTAGCGGAATAACGTAGATAATGATAACGAAGGCTAGCGAAATAACGTAAGTAATGATAACGAAGGGTTTATAACGAAGGCTAGGTAAATAAACGAAGCAATAATTATAACGAAGGCTGGCTAAATTCTACCGGAAGACACAGCGTCATGTGTACCCGGTAGTATTACGTTAACTGACGCTCTATAGCTGTGTATTGAGTTATGACAGCAAACCCTTTCATCATATGTCGGGAGATTGGGGACGCCGAGAACACCCCCCCACCCCCCCCACCCCCACCCCCCACACACATTTCAGTGAGATGAAATGCAAACACAGCCTCCAATGAATCCGAATTATAGATGTCAACAGAGAATCATTTCCCGAGTATTCCCGTGGAAGAAAAAATGAATAAATTTATATTTTTTTTCGTGTAAATGGAGGGGAAAAAAGTTATGTGACGCATCGTGAGGTCCTTGCCGATCTGTGAGTCATACTTATATCGACTTCGGATAGGCATGTTCATGAATATGCATTGAGGCATCTTGATGTACTTGATGTTTCCTCTTTGAACTTAAAATCTCCTAAAAACGATCTCTACTACTCTCTTTCACTCTCTTAATCTCTCATTCTTACGCATTTTATAAACATAAAGCTCTACATGAACCGACTCGCACCACAAGAACCGACTCGTAGTTTCCCCTCCAAAATCGTTAATTATTTTTAATCTGAATATATAACACAAGCTTCTCAAACCCGACGTCGGTTCACTGCACGACCTTCATGTACGCGGTTGCCAATCACCAATTTCTTCTCGGGAAAACTCCTCCTATAAAGCCACGCCAACGCTCCTCTCATATTATCAAAACCCCCAAAATGAGAAGGAAAATACAAAAGGTTTCGAATAAATAGCAACAGTTGCCAGAGGTTTACGGAAATACGAGAGGCAGACGAGAGACGAGTGGCAACACCGCGTCAACCCCCACTTTGTGTGATTCACGGGTCCCAGGGTTGCCAATCTCCGCATTTCTCGTACTACAAGGTTTTGGTATTATTCTAATTGTTTTCTGGCATTAAGGAATTGAGTTCCTATATACTTAGTTGAAGAGAATGTCTTTGCAATATGAGGTGACACTTTAGCTTTTTTTCTTCGATAACAAAGCACGTTCTCCGTAAACGCTTTCTCATGTTCAAATAGTTTATTTTTTACCGTTTAGATGAAGGTTTACGGTAAAAAATAATTCTTCTATTTTTCTCTTAGCAAATCATATCTAGAAGCTGTAACCTGACAGTATACATTCACAAAAATAAAACCAATGGTTATCTCCAAGCAAAATATAATACTTCCCAAAGATCAAGTAAAAAATGCACATGTAAAACCCATCAACCTAAACAATAAGAAAAACACCAATAATTCAGAAATAAACTACGAAAACTAAGGAAATTCAACACAAAGACAGCAGACAAGAATTCCCTCGGCGCGGTTGGCAGCCCTGATCGCAGTCAGCTGTTGGGGAGCGAAGGAAAAAAAAAAACAATATAGAAACGAACTGAGACTAAAAATAATGGGAAAAGGAGGGATTAGATACTAAATCGAATGCAAATCTGATTCGCAATCAAGAGCAGATTCGAAATTCCATAATAGATCTGGTAAAGAAAGGAATAAGGCCGACATCAGTATCTACAATCGATAAATTTCTTTAATTATTTTCACTCTGTTTTTCATCCTCCTTGCTCATAATTACGTCTTCATCCCCGGGTGTTTTAACTACCAATCACGCACTCGACAATTTTCTTCAATCTACTGCGGTCTATAACCAAATCAACTTTATTCCTCATCTTGGAAAACATAAACTTAGACAAAAACAGAAAAACAAAAAAAAAAAAAAACTAATTAGAACAAAAACTAAGACTTATTCAAATCTTATCTCATTTTTTCCCTCCGACCCAAAGATAACACAGCAAACCGTTTCTCTGTACCGTTGATACTGTGTTTTGAAGTAAAAATGTGATCATCTTCGAAATTCCAAGGAAACTAAAGCCTGTTTTGTTTACTTTCTCCCCCGAGGGACTACGGACGCAAGTATTAAACGCAGATCAGCTGAAGGGGATACGACCTCAATCTTTATTCGTTTATAGTTCAAACAACGAAGGAAAAAAAGGAACACGCTATAAATATTGTAGAAACGATAAAATACAATACATATAATCCACGTGGTTAACGTAGTATAGAAGAAATATGTAAATGAGGTTTACACATGTTCTTAAGCTAACTTACCGAAGTCACTACGTCAATATAAGAATGTCATTATCAGTTCTTATAAATACTTGAATAAGGTAATAAAAATGGAAAAAAAATATTATGTTCTATTTATGATAATCAAAGAGCATGAGATAAAAAAAAAAAAAAAAAACTTTATCAGCCGATACAATAAATATTATTGCGACCACGTGGATGAAATAAAACTATTTTATCATTTTTTTCCTTTTTATCTGTTCTACTTCAATAACTTTTATCTCCTTTGGGCATATAATAAAGTATATATACAACGCTTATCTAAGACCATAACGATACTACTAATAATAACGGTTACTATAGAACAAATACAACAGATACAGAAGCAACAACGACAATAATAACTGCTATCATTATTGTAACTATAATAATAACAACAATGATTATAACCACAACAATACCACACAAAGACAACCAAACAGCACCACGACAACCACCACCAACAACAACAATGATAACAACAATAACAAAGGCAAATCAACAACCACTGAGAGGTTTCTTAAAAAAAAAAAAAAAAAAAAAAATCAGGGCACACAGGAACTGCCAGTGGGATTTATTCGAAGGAAAAGATCCAGACTGAGACCATTTAGACCAGATTCCAACAGATTTAGACCGAGTTCCAATAGATTCGAGTCTCTGCTAATACACGGGGGAGCGAGACCGAAATTGAGACCAGTTTGACACACCGTTTGGAAATGTCCTAGATCATGGCGTGTGGTGTGATGAGTGAAGGTGGTGGTGGTGTGGTGAAGTGGTGGTGGGTGTGTGGTAGTGAAGGTGTGGTGGTGGTGTGGTGAAGGTGGTGTGGTGGTGTGGTGAAGTGATGGCGGAAGTGTATGGTGGTGGTGGTAGTGAAGATGATAATGATGATGATGATCATTATGATGATAATAATTATCATTATTATCATCTTTCATCATTATACAACAACAACAACAATAACAATACACAAAGTACAACAACCTCCACACACACGACACCAAACAAGACCCCAAGTAGGACAAGCTAAAAAAAGAATCGAAATATTTCCCAAAAATTCCCAAAAAAAAAAAAAAAAAAAAAAAAAAAAAAAAAAATCTCACTTTTCCGCCAGAATTACACCTGAGAAAATCGTCCACGCATGAGGCCGAAGTCGGAAGAAATGAGAGGAAGAGAGGCCGGGAGTAAGCAACCTTGGAGCGTGGCGGGCGGGTCTAGGGGGAGGGCATGGGGCATGGGGTGGGTATGGGGGTGGGGGGGTAGGGCATGGGGCGTGGGTGTGGGGTGGGGGTGAGCATGGCGGGGGGGGTGGGGGTGGGGGAGGGCATGGGGCGTGGGTATGGCAGGCGGGGGAGGGAAGGAGGAGGAGGGGAGGGAGGAGGGAGGGAGGAGGGAGGGAGGGAGAGGGAAGAGGGTCATGTCATCCTTTACTTCCTCGTTGTGACCTTCTTCTTCCCCCTTCTCTCTGTCTGTCTGTCTGTCTGTATCTATCTTGTCTCTGTCTCTGTCTGTCTGTCCGTCTGTCTACACTCTCTCTCTCGTCTCTCTCTGTCTCTCTCTCTCTCTCTCTCTCTCTCTCTCTCTCTCTCTCTCTCTCTCTCTCTCTCTCTCTCTCTCTCTCTCTCTCTTTTTCACCTCCTCACCCTACCGCCTCTCGACACTGAATGTCAGCAACTATTGTCTTCTCCCCCAAACACGCCTAACTCGAGTATAAAGGCATTTCCCCGCCGAAGAAACAAAACAAAAAAACAAAAACGCATCAACGTCCACGCTCTAAGAATAGAATCCAGTCGTTTATAGAGGCACACATATAAGGTGTTCGATTCCCTTTACGACGGTCAGAATGATATCGGCGCGTCACTTCCTCTTTCGGGTAGCTAGCGGTACTGCTGCTCCCGGAAGTGCAAGATAGATGTGTATTTTTTTATATATAACTTTTTTCTTTCTTTCTCCTGACCTGAACCAGACAATAGAAGGTGACCGAGTCGTCCAACTGGTGTCGTTTTCTCATCTCCTCTTATATTTTCGGGTGATGAGGGTGATGATAATGAGATAAACATGATGGCGTAGAGAAAGAAAGAGAATGGTCGCGTAAAAAAAGAAAATATGAATAATAAATCTCTTCTATCGATTGCTTCTATCTGTTTCTATTTCTTCCCGATTTCTTTTCGGTTTCACTTACACCCCTGACTCCTCCCTATCCATTTTGTCTTCCTCCCCTCCCACCCCCATCCTCCCTTCCCGTTCCTCTCTCCCATTCTCCTACCTCCTCCCATCCTCCCCATCCTTCACCTCTTCCCTCTTCCCCCTCCCCTCCTCCTATCCCCTACCTTTCTCCCTATCCTCCCTCATCTCCCTCTCCCCTTCCCCTCTCCCTCCCCCTCCCTCTCCCCTTCCCCACCCTCCCTCTCCCCTTTCACCCCTCCCTCTTCCCTCACCCCTCCCCCTCCTCCCTCCCTTCCCCTCACCCTCCCCCTCCCCTCACCCCCTCCCTCCCCCATCCTCCTCCCTCCCCTTCTCCTCACCCCTCCCTTCACCCTCTCCCCCATCCCCCTCCTCACCCCTCCCTCCCCTCCCCCCGCCCACCCGCTCACCAGGTGACGTCGAGCTCCACACGAGGGCCAAGCAGCTGTTTCGCATCCCGCATCCCTGGTTTTATCTCCATCACTTCTCGTCGTGGCATCTGTGTGTCTCTCCTTGCAATGGGCTCGCTTGCAACCTGTGCTTAGCGCGTGGGTGCAGGTACGGACTCGTTGGTTGCCGGTTCTTGTTTTTTTTTTTTTTTTTTTTTTTTTTTTTTTTTTTTAATCCTTTGTTTTGTCGTGTGTGTGTTTTGTGGAGCGTTTGTCGTCGTGTTTTATTTTCATTTTGTTTGTTTTGATTATTTTTCTCTCTCTTGCTTTTGTGTTCTTTGTCTTCTTTTTTTGTGAGGGTCTAGAAACAATTCATAATTTCGGATTGTTTGACTTCGAACCTTTTTATTCACTTTCCATTTCTTTTTTTACTTTCCTTTCTTCTCCTCACACCTTCGCTTCTGACCCTCTTCCTCTTCTTCCCACTTCATTCACCTCTGCCTTTCATCCCCTTCCCCCTCTGCCTCAAGTCCTCCTTTCATCTCTTTCCCCTCTGCCTCAGTTCCTCCTTTCAACCCTTTCCTCCTCTTCCTCATTCTTCCCATCTTCCTTTTTCCTTTCGTTCTCCCAATGTCCTTTGTGCGACTACCCATCCGTCATCATTTCCCGCCGCTTTGTCGCACCTCTCAGCTACCCATCCGACAAAGCGGCCGTCAGCTGAACAAAGGGCATGACACACACACGCGCGCGACACATACACACACGCACACGCAGAGAGAGAGAGAGAGAGAGAGAGAGAGAGAGAGGAGAGAGAGAGAGAGGAAGAGAGAATAGATAGATATAGATAAAAGATACAGATTACACACATATATAATATACCATACACACATACATACACACACACATATATAGATATAGATATAGATAGATAGATAGAGAGAGAGAGAGAGAGAGAGAGAGAGAGAGAGAGAGAGAGAGAGAGAGAGAGAGAGAGAGAGAGAGAGAGAGAGAACGTCCCTGGCGTGGCATGTCCGGGCACACAAACGCACACACACACACACGTGGCGCGCTAGACCTCCTCAGTTCCCGCCAGTGCCATGTGCTAGTCATGCTTCCTCTGCCCCCCCCCCCTCCCCCCTCCTCCCTTCCCTCCCTCCAAAAGCACATAGTTCGCTTGCCTCGTAGCTACCCAATTGTTTACCCTAGCCACATGCCCCCCTTCTTCTTACCCACATGCCAAGCCGCCTACCCACTTACAGTACCAAGTTATTTTACTTCCCGACGAGTTTCTACTTACCACCTGCCCCCCCTCCCCACCTGTCGTACATACCCCACCTACCACACCACCTGTCCACCTGCCTAGCCCCACCTACCACCACCTGTCCCACCTGCCTAGCCCACTACCCCACCTGCCTACCCCACCACTTACACCTGCCTAGCTCCCCGTACTTCACCTGCACCACCTGCTTCATCTTGACACCTTATTTCCTCCCAGTCACCCAGCTGTCTTATTCGCCCAAGCATTGAGGTCCGAATTAGCTATCTTATTCGCCCAAGGATTGAGGTCCGAATTATCACTGAGACAAGAAGTTTCCTTTTTTTCTACATCTATTTTCTTCTTTCTTCCCTGATGATGAACAGTAAAGAAAAACAAGAACACAAGTAAATCAAATACAAAGAAAACGACAAAAGAAAAAGAGAAGACTTACAAAAACCAACGTTAACGAAACCTGACTAATTCCTACCCCCCCCCCCCCCCATCTCATAAAAAAACAATAACAAAACACAAAACCCTCAAGCCCTCCTTGTCCCAGACACGAGATCCTTAAACCAGAAAAATATCCAAAATATCCGGAGCCCAATCGTAAGCAGAAGGCACGTAACCTGGCAACGAGACAGCCACGAGGTTGATCTAGAAGTATGTGTAAATAAGGTTCAGTCGACCGGGAGTAACTTAATTTCCCGGGTGGTTCTTCAGCACTCACGTGATCCGACTCTCCATAACACTCGAAAAGTCACGTGTGTTATGAGAAAGCAATTCACGTGTGTGTTTTATGAAAGAAAGAGTCATGTGTGTATTGCAAGAAAGCAGTCACGTGTGTTTTATGAAAGGTCATGTGTGTATTGCAAGAAAGCAGTCACGTGTGTACTAATCGTTCAGTGTTCACACAAAACCAATAGACGTTGAAAAAACAGTCGTGTGTGTATTACAAGAAAACAGTCACGTGTGTGCTAGTCGTTTAGTGTTCATACGAAACGAATAAACCTTGAAAAAAAGGTTTTGGCGGCTATTTAAAGTTTGTTCCAGTTATGCGCGTTCGTGATGTATTTTAGCATTGCATGTATTCCCTTCCTAGTGTGTGCTACGTTTCTAGGTCGTAACCATAGCAATTGTCAAAAGAAACTGAAGTTTTCTTGTTTGCTTGTCGGGTCACACACATCCAAATCGTACGATATTCGAAGAAGTACCGTTAATGGCGCCGCAATTACAGAAAAAGGTTAATAGTATACCTAGATAAGGCTTAATTACCTTGCTCGACAATTTTCTCTTTTTGCAACCTTTTTTTGTGGCTTTCGAGTACAACGTTACTTGAAAATTGCTCTTTTTTGGTCCACTAATGGAATTATCATGAAAAGTAACAGAGGTTGACAAAGAGAACATAGGAAGGTGATGAGGAAGCAAAATACACAAAGAGAATAAACACGAGAGACCAAAGAAAGCAGAGTAGATGAGAAAAGAGAGAGAGAGAGAGAGAGAGAGAGGAGAGAGAGAGAGAGAGAGAGAGAGAGAGAGAGAGAGAGAGAGAGAGAGAGAGAGGGAAAGAGTAAGAGAGCGAGTGAGAGAGAGAGGGAGAGGGAGAGAGGGAAAGAGTAAGAGAGCGAGTGAGAGAGAGAAAGAATTATAGAAAGCAGAGCGAGTGAGAGAGAAAGCAGAAACAGTAAGAGAGCGAGTGAGAGAGAGAAAGATAAAATAAACACAAAAAACAGAATCAGAGACAAACCCGAAACCTGAATGAGGAACGCGAGACAGACAGAGAGAAAGAGAGGGCGAGACAGCGAGAGAAGGGGAGAGAGCCACATCCGCCTGGAAAAAATACACAACCCGTTCGCCGCCCACAGCCTCCCGCCCGCCCGTCTGCCTGCTGTCTGCCTCCCCGCCCGTCTGCCTCGCCTTTCCGTCGGGGTTCTTCGCTCCTCCCTACTCCCCTCCACCCCCCACCCCCCTCAAAAGCACCTTGAGTGGGCGCCCTCGCTCGTCTCCCCGACAGAGAGGGAAAGCTTCGTCGCATTACGTTACTGTCCCGCCCGCCCGCACGCCGCACGCCCGTACCACTCACATCGATCGCCCACTCCCCGCCGCCTCGCAGCCCGCCCCTCTTCCTCCTCTCCTCCTCCTCCTTCGTCCTCCTTTCTTTACTCGGCTCCGTCCCCATTTCTTTCTTCTCCTTCTCCTATTTCTTCATCTCCTTCTCTTTCTTTATCTGCATCTTCTTTTCCCTTTCCTTCTTCAGTTTCTGCTTCTTCTTCTCCTTCTCCTCCTTTCTTCACTTTCTCTCGTTCCCCTCTCCCCTCTTTTCCTTCTCCTGTCCCTTCTCCACACTCCCCATCCATTCTTCTCCACCACTTCTCCACCACACCTTCCATCCCCATCTCCACCTTCTCCCTTCTCTTCTCCTATTCCTAAGATCATCATCTCGTTTCTTTGGCTTAGTTACTCGTTTCTTCTCTTTTACGCTGTTCGTTATTTATGCTAAGTTACTCGGCAGTGAACCTTTTTGAAGCATGTTTTTTTTTTTTTTTTTTTTTTTTTTTTTGGGGGGGGGAGGGGGGGGAGTCTCTAATTGACATTTACTGTCGTCGCTTGTTTTCTCTGCTCTTCCTTTCTTTGATTTTATTATTCTTTCTATCTGTTTCAGGTCTCTCTCTGCTCTCTCTCTCACTCTCTCTCTTCTCTCTCTCTCTCTCTCTCTTCTCTCTCTCTCTCTCTCTCTCTCTCTCTCGTCTCTCTCTCTCTCTCTCTCTCTCTCTCATCTGCTGGTGTGTGTGTGTGTGAAGATGCCTGTACGTGTGTATAATGATGTATATGCGTGTGTCTGTCTGAGTGTCAATGCATGTACGTTATTCCGTGTGCACACGACGCGTGCGCACATCTCGCCGAAATCATGCAAATGGTTTAAGTGTCGTCCATCAGAGCCAAGTGCTGTGAGGTCCCGCGCCCTCTCTCGGCACCGCCAGTGACACGCCCCTAAACACTCCCTGGGCGACTCCGCCTCCCTCCCCTCTCCTCCTTCCCCCTCTCCCTCCTGTGCCTCTCTCCTCCCTTCTCCTCCTCCCCGCCTGTGCCTCCCCTCTGCTCCTCCCTTCTCCCTCCGCCTCTTCTTCCCCTCTGCTCTCCTCCCTTTCTCTCCCTCCTGTGCCTCCCTCTGCTCCTCTCCCTTCTCCTCCTCTCCCTCCGCCTGTGCCTCCCCTCTGCTCCTCCTTCTCCTCCTCTCCCTCCTGTGCTCCCTCTGCTCCCTCCCTTTCTCCTCCGCTCTTCTTCCCTTTGCTCTCCCCTAATTCTCCTTTCTCTCCTACTGTGCCTCCCCCTCTGCCTTCCTCCTTGCCTCTCTGCTCTCCCCTCCTCCCTCTTCTTCCCTTTGCTCCTCCCCTCATTCCTCCTTTCTTCTCCTTCCGCCTGGTCCTCCTTTTCCTCCGCCTCTTCTTCCCCTTTGCTCCTCCCCTCATTCCTCCTTTCTCCTTCCGCCTGGTCCTCTTTTCTCCCTCCGCTCTTCTTACTCTGCTGCTCCCCTCTTCCTCCTTTCTCTTCCCTGTCCTTCTCTTCTCCCTGCCGCTTGTTTCTCTCTCTGTCTGTTCCTCACTTTCTCCTCCTCTTCGGCTTCCCTTTGGCCCTCCTTCTCTCCTTCCTTCAGTCCTTCTCTTCCTGCCTTCGGTTCGCCTTTCTTTTTCTTCTTCTCCTACCTTCTTTCTCCCTCCTTCTTTGGCTCCCCTCTCTCCCCTTCCCTATATTTCTTCACTCCTCCCCCTTTCCCATCTCCCTCCCCCCTTTTTCTTTTCTCTCTCCTTCCCCTCTTCCTTTTCCTTCCTCCCCCTCTTTCCCAACTCCTTCCCTCCTCCCTCTGCAATTTTCCTATCAAGACGGAAATCGCTCGAGGGTCTTTTGCATATGCAACTGCTGCAGCCTTGTGTCTCTAATTCGGCACTGCTTTTCTGGGCCGTTTAGCAGCACCTCTCGCCGTCGCCTCTTGCAAGAAGTCTCGTCGGATGCAACAGATTTCGAGAGATACAGCGAGATACGGCGAGGTCTAGCGAGATGTAGAGAATTGCGGCGAGATGTGGAAGATTGAGTGAGATAAGACGAGATCTAGTGAGATGCAGCGAGATACAGCGAGAGAGAATTGCGGCGAGATGTGGAAGATTGAGTGAGATACGAGATCTAGTGAGATGCAGCGAGATATAGCGAGATGCGGCGAGATACAGAGAGATACGGCGAGTCTAGCGAGATGTAGAGAATTGCGGCGAGATGTGGGAGATCGAGTGAGATGTAGCGAGATATAGCGAGATCTAGCGAGAAGTAGAGAATTGCGGAGGGGGAGATGTGGAGATCGAGTGAGATACGACGAGATATAGTGAGATGCGGCGAGATTTGGTGAGATGCAACGAGATCTAGCGAAATTTCGAGAGATACAGCGAGATAAAGCGCGATGCGGCGAGATATAGTGAGATGCAGCGAGATATAGCGATATTTCGAGAGATACAGCGGGATCCAGTGAGATATTTAGCGAGATATAGCGAGATCCAACGAAACACTGCGAGATACAGCACAATACACTATCATTATCATCATCGTTTTATATACTCGGAATGGGGGGGGGGGGGAGGAGTACAGTTACACCACAAGATGAATCGTAGTTTATTGTACCCGGGAATTATTTCGGAGAAGCGCCGTGTCGTGTTTATTGGCATACGCTGGTAATGAAAAAAATGGCCGTGCATTTTCCTCTTCGTGAATCTATTTATTCATTCATTTATTCATCGTTCACTTTTTTTTATTTGCTTGTTTATCTATAATTATTCGTTTATTAATTCTTTCATCATGTCTAGTTAGTTATTTTCTTATTTATATTATTTTTTGATCTATTGCTTCCTATGTCTTCTATTCAATCATCAATTAATTAGATTCATTAGCGAGACAGAAAATGACGTGGAATGCAGTGTGTGTGTGTGTGTGTGTGTGTGTGTGTGTGTGTGTGTGTGTGTGTGTGTGTGTGTGTGTGTGTGTGTGTGTGTGGTGTGTGTGTGTGGTGCGTGCGTGCGTGCGTGCGTGCGTGCGTGCGTGTGTGTGTGTGTGTGTGTGTGTGTGCACTTCGAGATTGAACGGAAAAATGGAGAGGAAAAAAAGACTAGCCGGCAACCCGTTCCTCCTTTTTCTCGACCAAAACAAGAGACAAAACGTCCTTGGGTCCCCCCCTCCCCTCCCCTCCCCTCCCTCCCCCCCTCCCCTCCAAAAAGCCCCGGGGGAAATAAACCAGCCCGCCAAATCAATCAATAGTACCCACCGTGATTACCCCAATAGAAAAAAAAGAAAAAAATTATCATCCGCCCACTCTGTTTTTTTTGAAATTCCTCTCCTCTCCAATCCTCTTTTTAAACCCCTTCCCCTTAAAAAAAAAAAAAAATCTCACCCCTTTTCCTTAAAAAAAAAATCTCATCCCTTTTCTTTCAAAAAAAAAAAAAAAAAAAATCACCCCTTTTTTTTCTACAATATATCTCATTAATCCCTCTTTTCAACCCCCCTTCACCCTTTCCTTAACCTAAGAAAATATACCCCCTTTTTCAACGACCTCCTTCCCCCCACCCCCACCCCCACCCCTACCCACCCACCCCTTTTCAACATTCCCCCTTTACCCCACCCTTTTTCAAACCCCCCCCCCTTTTCCCCACCCCTTTTTCAACCCCTTCCCCCACCCTTTATTCCCCTCCCTTCCCCCACCCTTTTAACCCTCCTTCCCCCCCCCTTTATTAAACCCCCCTTCCTTCCCCCCTTCTTTATAACCCCCTCCCCCCTTTCCCTTCCCCCACCCTTATCCCCCACCCCTTTATCACCCTCCCCCTCCCCCCCACCCCACCCCAAGGAAGGTACGCAAACCCCCCCCCGAAGTCGAAGCGCTCGCCGGGTCGCTGTTTCTCCTGCTGGCGGCGTGTGGCAAGAGCAGCGGGCGCGGGTGACTAAGCGTATTGATCAAGCTAGGCGGCGGTGGCGGCGGGCGGCGGCGTGGCGGTGGTGGTGGCTGCTGCTGCTGCTGCTGGGTCGGCTGTGTTGCTGCCTGCCTGCTTGCCTGCCTGCTTTGCTGCCTGCTTTTGCCTGTTTCTTTGGCTCCCTTTTACTACCTAACTGCCTGTTTTGCTTTCTTTGCCTACCTAACTGCTTGCCTTCTTTGCCTACCTAACTCCTGCCTTCTTTGCCTGCCTTCCTCCCGTCTTTGCGTTTCTTCTTTTGCCTGCCTGCCTGTCTTCCTGGCCTGCCTTCCTGCCTTCTTGCCTTCCTTCCTTTCCTTCTTTGCCTGCCGAGACCCAGTTCGTCTCTAGGATTCACGTAACTAGGTTGAGTGGGGGTGGGGGGGTGGGGGGTTCAAATTCGGAGTGGGTGGGTTCGAACTGGGTTTTGGGTGGTTCAGACCATGGGGGTTCGAATCAGCAGTGGGTGGAGTAGGAGTAAGGGAAGGGGAAGGGAGGAGGGGGTGGAGGAGTACTTCAATTTACTCTGAGGAAATAGTGGTTGATTTCAAACTTGGAGTGGGAGGGAGGGGGTGGGGGCGGGGGGGCAGGAGGGAGGAGGGGGTGGAGAAGTACTGCAAATTACACTAGAAATCGTGGTTGATTTCAAACTTGGAGTGGGGAGGGGAGGGAGGGGTGGAGGTGGGGGGAGACGGGAGGAGAGGAGTACTTCCTTCCTTCTGAAATTAGTGGCAGGAGGGGATGGGGGGGGGAGAATTATGCGAGTCCCCCCCCCCAATACCTCCTTCGCTCTACATTCCAACCTAGGAACACCTGGGAATGGGTACGATCGGGAATGGAAACACGCACTTCCTCTAACCTCGTAAAACGGATTCATCATGAATTCAGATCTAATCACGAAAAAAAAAATTATCTATCTGATCCCTCACTACGATGGCCTACCTCGGGACACCCCAACTGCACTTAATAATCCCAATATCCTAAATAATGTTTATCCATAAGCGATCTTAACGACACCGCGGTAGAATTGTAAATGGGAATAGCCATGCTGCCATGAGGACGCAGGGGAATTCCTCCCTAATGCAAGGGTGCCGGAAGGTTGAAAATCCCTGTCGCGGAGGAAAAAACCACACCTGGCATTTTCAAACGACTCGCAACCGTGGTATACTTATATTTCGAGAGGGTAAGGAATTTCCCCCAAAAAGGGGTACCAAGAATTTCGAAATATATGCAACTCTGTGTCATTCTTATTTCTCTCGTTCTCTGCTTCTGTCTCTCTCTCTCTCTCTCTCTCTCTCTCTCTCTCTCTCTCTCTTCTCTCTCTCTCTCTCTCTCTCTCTCCTCTCTCTCTCTCTCTCTGTGACGGAGTTGTATCTCCGAATTCCTAAACACGTTCGTACACGTTCATTCGTGCGTGGCCGTGTAAGTCTACTACGTGTTTGTTCGTGTGTACTCCGCGTGTGTGTACAACTCCGCGTGTGTGTACAACTCATCGTGTGTGTACAACTCCGCGTGTGTGTACATCGGAAATATGACCTGAATCTATGGATGAGAGAAAATTATTTAGAGAAAGAGAGGAGGAGGAGGAGGAAGGAAAACGAACGAAGGGAAGGGGGGAAGGAAGAAGGGCGTAAAAGGTGAGGGAAGGAGGGGTAGTAGAAGAGAAGAGGAGGAGGAGGAGACGAGTGGAAGAAGGTTTAGGAGGATGTGGAAGAGGAGGAAAGCTAGAACTGGAGAAAGAGGAGGAGGAGGGGTGGAAGAGCAAGGGGAAGAAAGGGGATGAAGCAAGAGATATGGGAAAAGGGGAAGCAAGAAATAAAGGAAGAGGGAAAGCAAGAGATAGGTGACGAAGAGAATTAACAGATAAGGGAAAAGGAGAAACAAGATGGAAAGTAAGAGTGTGAAAGGATAGAAAAGATTGGATGTTTTGCAGAGCGTCTGGCTGTCCGAATGAGGGAGATGGAAGAGAAGGATTAGCAGAGACAGGGTAATAATGCGAAGGATAGGCAGACGAGGGAAGGGTGAAGCAGTGGATTACTGGATAAGGAATGTGTGAATTAAGAGAGAGTAAGAAGGAGAGGGGAGGGAGAGAGGATGAAGCAGTGAGAATTGGGAGGGAGGGAAGGAGGAGAGGAGAGAGAGAAGAGAGAGAGAAGAAGAGAGAGAGAGAGAGAGAGGAGAGAGAGAGGAGAGAGAGAGAGAGAGAGAAGGAGAGAGAGGAGAAGAGAGAGAGAGACGTAGTACAATAAAGCGAAAAATCAAACATTAAAGCGAAGAGCAAACAAAAACGAAAGAAGTAGAGAGAGTAAGAAAGAAAGAAAGATAGAAACAAACAAATAATAAGAAATAAAGGAGATAAATAAACAAATAAAACAAAAAGGAAGAAAACAAAAACATTATTTTACCCATGTTTCCTAAAATAGCAATGTGCAGTCGGGTAAAAAGTATTTTTTTTTCTTCTAAGAAACCCTTCTTCTTCTCCCCCCCCCCCTCTCCCCTTTCCTTTCAACCACTTAAGAGAAACTCGTAGACACAATACTGTAACCAGCCTTTCCTCATTCTCCCTTCGTTTATTCTCTTGTCTTCCATTTCCCCTTCCTTTATTGCCTCTTCTTTGCGTCTCTTGTTCGGTTGCGGCTTTCTTATTCCTCGTTTCTTTATATTTATGTTATTTTATATTTTCTTGTCTACTTCTTTTGATTTCTCTCGTCTGTGTGTTTCTTTCTTTTCTCCTTTTCTGTCCTTTTTCTCCCTTCCTTTCTCTTCTCTTCTCTTTCTCTCCTGTTTTCTTTAACTCCCTCGCCCTCCTCTTCAACTTTTTTCTTTCTTTTCTCTCTCCCTTTTCTTACATTCTTCTTCTCCTTCCTTCGCACTCTTAATCCCGTTTTCTATCTCTTTTCTCGCGCTTTTTTTTTCTTCTCTCCATCTTTTCTCACCTCTTCCTTCCTCTCCCTCTCCTTCTCTTCCTATCCCCTTCTTTCTCTCCCTCCTCTCCACCCATTTTTCCTCTTATCTTCCCCTTTCCTCATCTCTCCTTCTCGTCCATTCTCCCCTTCTCTTCCAATTTACATCAGTATTCTTCTTCTCCATAAATTTGTACTTGGTATTCATCGTCAATTATTTTTATTTGTATAAATTTGTAGCAATCGTTATTTTTTTTTTTCTTTTTTTTATATTTTTTTTTATTTTTTGTA
The DNA here is from genome assembly GCF_003789085.1 of Penaeus vannamei. Taxonomy (NCBI): domain Eukaryota; kingdom Metazoa; phylum Arthropoda; class Malacostraca; order Decapoda; family Penaeidae; genus Penaeus; species Penaeus vannamei. Next base: position 113,646 of record NW_020868340.1, read on the forward strand.
TTTGTATATAAATTGCATATATATATATATTTTTTTTTCAATTTGTATTAATTTGCATTAATTCATAATTTTTGTTATTTGTATAAATTGTGTAGCAGTCATTATTTTTTTGTATTTGTATAAATTTGTAGCAATCGTTAATTCTTTGTGTGAACGTGTATTTTGTATTAATTTTCATCTTCTTTCCTCTCGGCGCTGTTGCCAAATCTCCCGCTGACGGGGTTGCCAAATGTTGCGGGGAAACGGCAATGCATGAGATAGGCCTATGTAAAGTTTTTTTTTTTCAGATATGAGGAAATGGGTACTATTGCCAAGGGGAGGGGAGGGAGGAAGGAGGGGTGGAGGGGGAAAGGGAGAAGGAGGGAGGGAGGGGGAAGGAAGGGAGGAGGAGGGAAGTGAAGGAAAGAAGGAAGGGAGGAGGGAAGAAGAAGTAAAGGAAGGGGGAGGGATGGGGGAAATGAAGAAGGAAGAGAGGAAGAAGCAGGAGAGTCGGAAGAAGGGAAGGAAGGAAGAAAAGCAAACAAAAGAACGCACACTCTAAAATAATTTCTTTACCAAAGTGAAAGAAAAAAACAAAGAAAATAGCTAGTTAAAGCAACATGGGCATTAAAAATAAATA
>NW_020868340.1:119264-138318 GCF_003789085.1 Penaeus vannamei
CTGATGCTTTTGTTATTATTTCCGTTGTTTTTGCTGTTTTTTGTTACTGTTTTCTGTTCCTATTGTTGCTGTTCTTGTTATTGTTGTTCTTACTGTTATCATGACTATCCTCAACTACCATCACTATGCTCAACTATCACTTGAACATTTAGTAACTTTCCATGAATGACAACAGGCACGTTTATGACACAGACCGTAGAGTAGACGTGACAAGAATGGAGAATGATGATACCTTTGTACCCTACCATGACCCTTGCCCTAGTTCACCCATCTCCCAGTACCCAGGTCTCTAGTGCCCAGTAATCCTAAGCCTCTACTTTTACATATACCCAGTACCCAGCTTCCTAGGATCCCTATCCTGTTGTTAGAATCCCTTATATACCATATTCAAGGGTTTTGTTACTTTATCGGTACTTTTAAGTTCAATTTTCTATAATATTCATTCGTGTAGGATACACCTTACCCACCAAATCCACGCTCAATAATCCACTTTACTCATCCACCTAGTATACATCCACACTACGGTGCCCTGACTCGGCAAAATCACACACACACACACACGCACGCACACCCACATACACACACACAGACCCATAAACACTCAATACCTCCTACATATCCCCCCTCCCCCCCACACAACCCCACTCCAACCACCCTCTACCAAAACTAACCCACCCAACCCCCGCCCCATCCGCCCCCACCTTCACCGCGGTACTACACCCACCCACGCCACCCCCACCCCCTCCTCCCCGCACCACCTGTTTCCCTCGAGCTACGCGGTATATAGAGCAGAAATCTTTTAAGTAGCCCAGCGCGCGCCGACCTCGTTCCGACACCTCCCTGCTATGAATACGGGGAGTCACGGCCAAAGGGGGGAGGTCTAGGCGATGGGCGGGTGATGGGGTGGGTGGGAGGGGGGTTTGTTTGTCTGTCTTCTGTGTTCTTGTGGTTTCGTTTTTTTTTTTGTGTTTTTTTTTTTTTTTACTTATTAGTTTTAATCCTTACTGATACTTCTTTTTTTCCGAATATGATTATTGTTCGTATGTATCTAAGCGCGCGCGCGGTCAACACACACACACACACACACATCACACGCACACACACACACACACACACACACACACACACACACACACACACACAACACCACACGCACACACACACACATCCAACCAGCCATATTATCTTCCCCATACGAAAAAAAGGTCAACATAACTACACACCTACATACACAGACCCAGCAAGACGAGACCCGTAGCATAGAATAGACACATCAAAATCCCCAAAACTCGAAACCAGAAAAGAAAACATTAAGAAAAAATCCCAAATACTCGAAACCAGAAGAAGAAGAAAAAAAACAGAAAGATAAACAGAAAAAGGCGTGAGAATGCGATGAAATACCCGGCGTGTTTGAGTGAACCCCCGAACTCCTTCTGAAACAGTCTCGAATACTCGGAAGTTCGAAATTTTATTCAAAAAAAGGAAATTAAGTTCGTTTCTATAGCTTTGTCGAAAATCAACTGTCATTATCTAATGGTGATGGTCATAGGCCTATACGGGGATGTTTATTTATGGTAATGATATACAAATATAGTTAAATTAGTGGTTTTAAGGTCGTTTGTTTCTTCTTCTAAACATACTCCCTGTTTTCGTTGCTTAACAACACTATTCTTTATATTCCTTTTAACCTAAATTGTTTACGCGATTACTAATTTTGTTTAGATTACTTAGTTTGGGGAAAATTATATAAAAAGTCTATTCCTTAAAACAAAGTTTTTGTCCTAAATTGTTTTCTCATTCCTTTGCACACACAAATATACATAAATACATATGTGTGAGTGTGTGTACATACATAGAATATATATATATATATTATATATATATATAATATATATATATATATATATATATATATACTAAAATACAATATTTCGCAAAAAAAAAGTAACCACACCAAAACCTCAAACGACATACACTGCCACCCAGTTTTCCGAGAAATCTAACCTAACTCACCTGAACCTCACAAAGTACCTTCGAAGAGTCAAACCTCCAAGAGACCTCAACCTCCAAAAGAACCTTCGAAGACCAAGACCTCAACAAAAGTACTCCTCAACCTCTATCTCAAAAGAACCTTCGAAGACCTCAACCTCAACCTCCAAAAGAACCTTCGAAGACAACGACCACTCGAGCGGGCGCCGAGCAGTTCCCACAGGAGGAGGAGCACCAACCTTCGCGTGCATGATCCAGCACCTCGTGGTTCCGGGTCACGAATCCCGGTCTCCTTCTCCTCCTTCGCCTTTTTTCTCTCTTTCTTGTTCTTGTTTTCGTTGTTGTTGTTGTTGTTCTTGTTCTTCTTCCTCTTGTTCTTGTTTTCTCTCCTTCTTTTTTTTCTTTTCTTTTTCTTTCTTCTTCTTCTTCTTCTTCTTCTTCTTCTTCTTCTTCTTCTTCTTCTTCTTCTTCTTCTTCTTCTTCTTCTTCTCTCCTCCTCCTCTTCTTCTCCTCATTCTTCGCTTCTCTTTTTTCTTCTTCTTCTTCATACTGGGCGTCTTTCTCTTTGTCCTCGTCCTACTCCTTCTCATGTTCCTCCTCATTCTCCCCTTCATCCCAGTCTTCTTATTTCTCCTCCACCTTCTTATATTTTTTTTCCTCCAACCTTTATTTTTCATATCTTATCCCTGTTCCTCCTCCTCATCCCTCGTTCTTCCTCCTCTTCTCCTTCTTCCTTCCTCTTCCCAAAAAAAAAAGAAAATACCACACAAACACATCCCGACCTTCAACATCAACCAAAACAACTAAAACAAAACAAAAAAAAAAAAAAAACAAAAAAAAAAAAAACAAAAAAGACAAACAAAACAAAAAAAAAAGACAAAAAAACAAAAAAACAAACAAAAGCAAAAACAAAAAACAACAAACAAGACGAAAGACAAACAATTAAAAAACGCGAGCAGAATCGCCGGCGTCCCAGCGTTCCCCAGCAACATTTAACCTAACAATGGACACATCGGCCCCGCCATGCCTCCAGCTCGTAAAATGCACGTCGCTCGTTCCTCTCTCTCTCTCCTGAAGCCTCCACTGGGCATTATGAGGTCAATGAGGAGGCCACACTGCTCAGGGCACCAGCATGCAGCGGCGTCGAGGGTGAAGCATGAAGTGAAGTCCTGCCCGAGAGTTTAGCCTGTTCGCCATCTATCTCTCTGTCCTGTTCCTCTCCTATCTCGCTCTCTTTCTCTTTCTCGAACTCTCTCTGTGGCTGTTTGAGTGTTTGTGTGTGTGTTAGTGTCTGTGTCTCTTTCTCTGTTTTTCTCTTTTCTTTCTCTCTTTCTCTCTCTCTCTTTCTCTCTCTCTCTCTCTCTCTCTCTCTCTCTCTCTCTCTCTCTCTCTCTCTCTCTCTCTTCTCTCTCTCTCTCTCTTTCTTTGGGGGGAGGGGGTGGTCTTCTATACCTAACGAAAGACGTATTATCACAGAAAAGACAATATATAATAAAGAATATGGTGAAAGGGAAATAACAAACAATAACAAAGATAGTGAAAGGGGGAAATAAGTAAAATGCCGCTTTATGATTAAACTGAGAATCGAGAGAATGAATTTGAATTTTGAGAGAAAAAAGGGGCATCTTTCAGATTACATCATGGCGTCGGGTGTTACTCGTATCGCTAAGAACAGTGACATTGTCTTTATTCAGGGTTGTGAAACGGAGATTTCGACACCCACAAAAGAGAAACACTGGACAAAGGTCGACGATTTATTACTAAAACTAGAACAATAAGTACAACAGGAACTTGAACAATAATGTAAAGGACATAATTCTAATTTATATCTCTCATAAATAAATAGAAATAAACAACAAAACCAAAACATTCTCCACAACACCACCCGGAAAAAATAATTAGAGAGCAATTACAACCCTTTCCCGCCTTTTTTTTTTCTTTCTCCTCCGCCAAAATACAAGTTCCTGCATACGAGAGACTTTGCAGAGGAGAATGCGAAATATGACACGGCAAAAGTCTCCGAAATTGCGGCATTGTTGTATGCTTGAGGCGAGGAAGAGGAAGGAAGAGGAGAAACGTCTTCATTTCAGACACTTCAGAAAACATTTAGTGTGATGACGTCACTGACAACAAACGAGCGCGATGCGTATAATTATTATGATCATTATTGTTGTTATTATCATTGTTGTTGTTATCATTATCATCATTACTATCAACTTTATTATTATCATTATTATTATATCATTATTATTATATTATCATTATTATTATTATTATATTATCATAATTATCATCTTCATTGTCAACATTATTTCAATTATCATCTTTATAATCATTACCACTCTCATTATCATTAATTATCCCTGTTACCATTATCAGCTGGGAAGTTCGTTCAACACACTGTATGCCTGATTTAGAGCGCTTGCTTAAGCACACAACTCATTAGGTATGATAATTATCAAGAAAGGAATCGATATCTTGTTTGCCAATTCGTCTGTCCTCGGTCGTTCGTTTTCTCTCTTTCTTTTTATCTTTCTCTCTTTTTTCTCTTTCTGTTTGGATCTCTCTCTCTCTCTCTCTCTCTCTCTCTCTCTCTCTCTCTCTCTCTCTCTCTCTTCTCTCTCTCTCTCTCTCTTCTCTTCTCTCTCTCTCTCTCTCTCTCTCTCTCTCTCTCTCTCTCTCTGTTTGGATGTCTGGCTCTGTTTCTGTGCCTGTGTCTTATCTTTCTCCATCTCACATTCTCCCTTTCTATCTTTCTACCTTCCTCTCCTTCTCCTTCTCCCAAACCCTTCCTCCCTCCTCCTTCCATCCAACCAACTCTCCCACGCCCTCTCCATCCGCTTCTCTCTCTCTCTCTCTCTCTCTCTCTCTCTCTCTCTCTTCTCTCTCTCTCTCTCTCTCTCTCTCTCTCTCTCTCTCTCTCTCTCTCTCTCCTCTCCTCCCTCCCTCTCCTCGTCTCCCTCTCGCCCTCCTCCCGCTCCTCCTCTCTCTCTCCCTCTCCCTCCGTCCCCCCTCCCTCCCTCCCTCTCTCCCTCTTCCCCCTCCCTCTCCCGTTCTCCCCTCTTCCTCTCCCTTCCCTCTCTTCCCTCCTTCGCCCTCCCCTTTCCCTCCCGTCCGTCCCTCTCCCAGCCCTATGTGGGTCATCGATCGGTAGTCACCCACGGGTAACATGCCACTATAACTACAGGCGGGCCAATACCAACGGACCGAAAGCCTCGCGCCGGTGGGCAACACATGCTTGATCGATATGCCATTCGTGCTCTCTCTCTCTCTCTCTCTCTCTCTCGGTGTCTCGGTCTCTTTGTCTCGGTCTCTCCGGTCACTCTCTCTCTCTCTCTTTCGGATTATCTCTCTCTTTTTCTCTCGTTCTCTCTCTCTCTGTCTCTTTGTCTCGCTCTCTCTCTCTCTTTCGATATCTTTCTCTTTCTCTCGTTTTCTTCTTTCTCTCTCACTCTGTCTATCTCTCAGTTTTCTCTTCCTCGCATTCTCGTTATCTCTTATATGCTATCTTATCCTCCTTATCTCATTCTCTCTCACTCTATCCATCCTCATCACTCCCTCCCCTCTCCCTCTCCCACCCTTCCTCTCACATTCTCCCTCTCTCTTCGTCTCCCTCACTCCCTCTTTTCCTCTCTACGGGGAAACACAACCCTCTGTCGGAACCCTTCAAGCGTCACTGAGGACGATGAGGGGTGAGGAAAGGAGGAAAGCCCCATCTCCCGCTCTGCTCTCCCCTCTCCTCTCTCCCTCCCCCCATCCTTCCTCTCTCCCTCTCTTGCGTCTCTCTTTACCCTTTCCCTCTCTCCCGCTCTGTCTTACTCCCTCTCCTCTCTCCCTCCCTTTCTTTCCTCTCCCTCCCTCTCTCACGTCTCTCTTACCCCCTCTCCCGCTCTCTCTTTCCTCTCCCTCCCTCTCTTACCCCCCTCTCCCTCCCTCCCTCTCCCTCTCCCTCTCCCTCCCTTCCCCCTCTCCCTCCCTCTCACGTCTCTCTTATCACCCTCTCCGGTCTTACGTCTCCCCTCTCCTCTCTCCCTCTCTCCCTCCCACTCGTCTCCCCTTTGCCTGGGATCTCGGCCGGATTATCACGATAATGATGGTACGAGGTAAGAGCCAATGATATGCGGCGAAAAGGCGGGAAACGGAAGGAAGAAGGAGAGCCTGCGAGGATAACGTGATTAAAGAAAATGGTGAGGAGGCGAAATATGAGAATGGAAAAATTTACGATAACTGGAGAGATATGATGAACAGGGGTTGAAGGGAAATGCGAGACAAAATCTACACGTGTGGCATTTTTGTGTTGCAAAGCGAGATTACCGAGTGTGATTACGGACTGTAAAACGCTACCAGAATGCCGTACGTCTGTAAAAATACATAAATATTTTTTCTCTCTTTTTTTCATCTTATTCTCTTCCTCCCTGTGTGACAGAATTTGGAAGGCTGCCAAACTCCAGCCGCGGCTTCCTTCTGTCAGAGGAAGAAGGGCACCTTTGGGCTCGTTTCCCTCCCTCGCCAGTATTGCCAGAATCTCAGGAAACATTAAACCTCTCTCTCTCCCCCTCTTTTCTTCTTCTCCCACTGCCAAAAAAGTGGAGCGAATTATATAAATGAAACGCACACACGAGATAGAGATAAATGCTTTCAAAGATTCTCTCAAGAGGGCGTTAAATAATCGCACAAGAGCCCGCTTGTGCAAGGGAATGTTACTGGGATAATCATCGTGACATAAGTTCCCGCTCTGGTATCACTCACTCCTCTCGACGCTCTCATTCCCTCCATTCTCCTCCTACGCCAATTTTCCTCCCCTTCTTTCTCCATTATCTCAATGATCTACTTACATCCATCCACCCGTTCTTAAACCTTTTTTCCTTTTTTTTATTTCTTGTTTTCCTTCCGAAAAAAAATGACGATCGGAACCTATCGCTTTTCGATAAACAAAAAAAAAGTCCACAAAGCATCTGTCTCTCCCGTGCTTATACATCCGTACGAAACGTTTTAAAAGATTCCTTTCTTTCTTTAATTTAAATAAATAGAAAAAAAACGTTTTGGAAATCACTAGGTGGCACCACGCGCGAGCACTGTGCACGCGAATGACGTCACAGCTCAATCATCAGCTTTGATCATGTGGGGACCAAGCCTTGTCGACGGCCCTGTAAGACGGTCCTCTCTCTCTCTCTCTCGCTCTCTTTCTCTCTCTTTCTCTTTGTCTTTCTCTCTCTCTCTCTCTCGTCTCCGTCTCGCTCTTTCTTCTCTCTCTTGATCTTTCTCATTTCTCATCTCTTGTTTCTTCTCTCTCTCTTTTCTTCCTCTCTCTCTTGTTCTTTCTCTTTCCCTTTCTCTTTCTCATTACCTCTCTCTCTCTCTCTTTTCTCTCTCCTGTCTTCTCTTTTCTCTCTCATGTGTCTCTCTCTCTCTTTTCTTCCTTTATCATCTACCTCTCTCTCTCTCTCTCTCCCTCTTTTCGACGCTGAAAATGACGCCGACCCGACGACGATGACGATGACGAAGATGACGAGGGAGACGATCAACGACGTGCGATTGATTGTGCAACTGNCTTCATTAGTTAACATTAAGGTTTTAAGTTTTGCTATGTCGTTATTCTTCATTTAACTTAATGATCATTAGAATACGTATTTCAGAAATGTCAGGGAACGATGATTTTACAATGTTTAATATTGTAGTTTGCGAGTCTACATTTATTTGCATATTTGGGTGGTTACAAGTGAGTCAGCAGTAATATTATATTAATATATTCTTCAATTAACGAGTTTTATACATTAATTGATATATAATTTTTTGTCTAGTATTGACAATAATAAAAAAACATTTAAATGATTGTAATAAGAGTCATGATAACATCAAGAACAAAATAATAATGTATAACTAATAAAATACCAATACAGATAATAAAATTAACAATAATAAAGAAAATGATCATGAAGATATTAATAATAACAACATGGATAATAACAGTGACTTTAATAACAATGATAAAGTGAAATTGACAGTAATTCATTATAACATGATCATTATAATAATGTTAATGATGATGAGAGTAGTAATAGATAGATTAACAAGAATGATGACAACAATGATAATGATAATGAATATAGTGATAATAATGATAATAATAATAATAATGGTAATAGTCATGGTAGTAATAACAATAACACCAATAGTAATAATGAAAGTAATAATGATTATGAAGATAATGATAATTATAATGTCAATAATGATGATAATAACAATAATAATGGCAATAATTAAAGATGATGATATCAACGGCCAGAGTGGTAGTAATAATAAAATTGATGATAATGACAACAATAATAATGAGAATGCTAATCATGATAGTAGTTATAATACATAGGATATTAATAAATATAATGATGATGGTGACGATGATGATAATGATAATGATAATATTTAAAACAACACTAACAAAACAACACTGACAATGATTACTATAATAGGAATAATGTTTTTGTGATAATGATAACGATATTGTTAATGATGACGCTGCTAATAATAAAATGGTATGGCAAGAATGGAACTGACAGTGCATTCATATAAAGTAAATGATAACAATATTACCAATAGCGACTATGATGCTGATTTTAACAATTCCGAAGTCGCTCTTTTTATTCCTCGCACCATATTTTGTGTTGTGCTAATTGAAGACCGTATAGCCACTCTCTCTCTTTCTTTCTTCTTTATCTCTTCTTTCTCTCTCTCTCTTTCCCAATCTCTCTCATTCTCTCTCCCAATCTCTCTCTCTCTCTCTCTCTCTCTCTCTCTCTCTCTCTCTCTTCTCTTTCTCTTTCACTTTCTTTCACTTTCTCTTCTCTTCTCTTTCCTCTTCTCTTTCTCTTTCTCTTCTCTTTCTCTTTCTCTCTTTCTTCTCTTTTCTCTCTTTCTCTCTCAGATTTATCTCTAGATCCCTTCTTATTCTTTCTGAAGGTTGATAATAAAACATAGAACTGGCATAATGATATCAATTCTGAAGACAAGGGTAATAATGAAATGATATATATCTATAATGATCATGATAATGATAATGACAGTGATAGTAGTAATGGGGATGGTAATAGTAATGGCGATAAGCATAATGAAAGAAAGGTTAGAGATGATAGAATGATGATGATGATAGTGATTATAACAATGACTCTAATGATAAAGGTAATTATAGCAACAATAATAACAGTAATAATAATAATATTAAAAGGTGAAAATGCAACAATGATTACGATAATAATTATATTAATAATAATAATAATAATAAGAATAATAATAATAACAATAACAACAATAATAACATTAATAATAACAATACTAATAATAGTAATAACAAAAACTACAATAACAATAATAATGATGATAACGACAACGGAATATTGCTAATAATGATATTTGATAATGATAGTAATATTACTGATACATTACCAGTACAACACTAATTATATAAACTAATCATAAACCCACAATGATAATAATAAACGAAAGGAATGTTCATAATGATAATGGTGATAATAATAATGGTAATGATAATAACAGTAGTAGTAGTGGGTGCATTTGTAATATAGTTGTAATAATAATGATAATAATCATATAATAATCATATGATTTTCTTTTATTTTGTTGACATGATCACTACTCCTCGTGTTATCGTTATCATCATTACTTTTTGCAGACTTCCGAGTCAGAAAAACTTGCAATTTGCGTTTTAGTTTTTGCCTTCATTAGTTAACATTAAGGTTTAAGTTTTGCTATGTCGTTATTCTTCATTTAACTTAATGATCATTAGAAAGTATTTCAGAAATGTCAGGGAACGATGATTTTACAATGTTTAATATTGTAGTTTGCGAGTCTACATTTATTTGCATATTTTGGGTGGTTACCAAGTGAGTCAGCAGTAATATTATATTAATATATTCTTCAATTAACGAGTTTTATACATTAATTGATATATAATTTTTTGTCTAGTATTGACAATAATAAAAAAAAACATTTAAATGATTGTAATAAGAGTCATGATAACATCAAGAACAAAATAATATAATAATAAAATACCAATACAGATAATAAAATTAACAATAATAAAGAAAATGATCATGAAGATATTAATAATAACAACATGGATAATAACAGTGACTTTAATAACAATGATAAAGTGAAATTGACAGTAATTCATTATAACATGATCATTATAATAATGTTAATGATGATGAGAGTAGTAATAGATAGATTAACAAGAATGATGACAACAATGATAATGATAATGAATATAGTGATAATAATGATAATAATAATAATAATGGTAATAGTCATGGTAGTAATAACAATAACACCAATAGTAATAATGAAAGTAATAATGATTATGAAGATAATGATAATTATAATGTCAATAATGATGATAATAACAATAATAATGGCAATAATTAAAGATGATGATATCAACGGCCAGAGTGGTAGTAATAATAAAATTGATGATAATGACAACAATAATAATGAGAATGCTAATCATGATAGTAGTTATAATACATAGGATATTAATAAATATAATGATGATGGTGACGATGATGATAATGATAATGATAATATTTAAAACAACACTAACAAAAACAACACTGACAATGATTACTATAATAGGAATAATGTTTTTGTGATAATGATAACGATATTGTTAATGATGATTACGCTGCTAATAATAAAATGGTATGGCAAGAATGGAACTGACAGTGCATTCATATAAAGTAAATGATAACAATATTACCAATAGCGACTATGATGCTGATTTTAACAATTCCGAAGTCGCTCTTTTTATTCCTCGCACCATATTTTGTGTTGTGCTAATTGAAGACCGTATAGCCACTCTCTCTCTCTTTCTTTCTTTCTTTATCTCTCTTTCTTTCTCTCTCTCTCTTTCCCAATCTCTCTCATTCTCTCTCCCAATCTCTCTCTCTCTCTCTCTCTCTCTCTCTCTCTCTCTCTCTCTTTCTCTTTCTCTTTCTCTTTCTCTTTCTCTTTCACTTTCACTTTCTCTTTCTCTTTCTCTTTCTCTTTCTCTTTCTCTTTCTCTCTCTTTTTCTTTCTCTCTCTCAGATTTATCTCTAGATCCCTTCTTATTCTTTCTGAAGGTTGATAATAAAACATAGAACTGGCATAATGATATCAATTCTGAAGACAAGGGTAATAATGAAATGATATATATCTATAATGATCATGATAATGATAATGACAGTGATAGTAGTAATGGGGATGGTAATAGTAATGGCGATAAGCATAATGAAAGAAAGGTTAGAGATGATAGAATGATGATGATGATAGTGATTATAACAATGACTCTAATGATAAAGGTAATTATAGCAACAATAATAACAGTAATAATAATAATATTAAAAGGTGAAAATGCAACAATGATTACGATAATAATTATATTAATAATAATAATAATAATAAGAATAATAATAATAACAATAACAACAATAATAACATTAATAATAACAATACTAATAATAGTAATAACAAAAACTACAATAACAATAATAATGATGATAACGACAACGGAATATTGCTAATAATGATATTAATGATAATGATAGTAATATTACTGATACATTACCAGTACAACCACTAATTATAAAACTAATCATGACAACCACAATGATAATAATAAACGAAAGGAATGTTCATAATGATAATGGTGATAATAATAATGGTAATGATAATAACAGTAGTAGTAGTGGGTGCAGTTGTAATAATAACAATAGTTGTAATAATAATGATAATAATCATATAAACAGTAAAAAAGGATAATTGGGATAATAATAGCAGTAATGATAATGATAGTAATGCTAATGATGATAACAATATCAATAATCATTACAATAGCAAATATAATGATGATAACAAATATGATGACGATAATAATGATAATAATAGTAATAATGATAATAACAATGGAAATGATGAAGGCAAAGACAAAAATAATGATTAAAGATAATGATAATGATAAGAAAATAATGATGATGATAATGATAACATTGATAGTAGTAGTAGTAGTAATAATAATAATAACAATAATAATAATAATAACAACAACAATAATAGCAATAATAAAAGATATAGCAATGTTGATGATACAATCAATAATAATGATAATAATAATGATGGTAATAATAATGATAATAATATCATCAACAATAACATTAACACTACAAAGGATATTCATAATTATAACGATTATGATACGGGCATGATGATGATGATGTTAAAATGATAATGATAATAGTAATGATAATGATAGTGATGGTGATGATTATTATTATTATTATTATTATTATTATTATTATTATTATTATTATTATTATTATTATTATTATTATCATCATCATCATCATTATCATTGTTATCATTATTATCATTATTGTTCTATTCAGAAGAACAAGAAGTTGAATAATATTGATTATAATTATGATTATCATCACTATAATAGGGATCATGATATTGAAAATAACGATACTGAAAATTGTGATTTTATTGGTGATAATAAAATGCTATGGCAAGAATGATTCGATAATGTATTCATATCTTATAAGTGATAACAATAAAACTGAAAGCAGCTATTAAGATGTCAATGAAGATGATTATAACAATGATAATAATGCCAACACTCAAAATGTTATCGCAACATCAGTAATGAAAATGATAAAAACAGTGATATGGACACTAACGGTAACAGTAAGAATGGCTATGATAATAAAGGATTGGTAAAATAATTAACGATTGTAATGCTAAAATGAAAAGGAGGATGATGAGTCGGGCTTGCGTTCACACACTTAAGCCTTCGTAGGCCTTTAAGTAGATTACGGGAAGCCCAAATCGTTGGAATTGTCTCTACTACCAATCAGCCATCATTGTTTTCAAAGATTCTGATTGGTTGGTGAGTGCGCTGCCAGGCGTAAGAGAGAATGTGGAAAAACTATCGGTAAGGGCCGTCATAAACAGCAGAGAGAGGGAGAGGGATAGAATGCAGTCCTTTATCAGCAGAGATGCAAGATGGTGTATGGGGGAGAGATCAGAGGCGGCGACACGGCAATGCTTATCCGAATTACACCACGCTGTAGAGTCTTTACTTGCTGTCGCCGAGACACTGAACCACTTCGGAATTCATAGGTACAGTCAGGATCAAACCTTTGTCGAGCCTGTTTCAAATTCGGTTTCGAACATCCGCTTCATAACACACTTTCTGTCTGGGAAGACAGATTCGAGGCTTCAATTCATCAAAATACTTTTGCCCGCTACTGTACCGCCATTCCCGAACCATGCGAATGCTATGATAGAGCCTAGACTTGGGATTCAGATGTCTGCAACTCATTCATTAACCACAACAACGTCTGGGTTTCGGTCAAAGTTTTGCAAGTCTGTTACACGTATTTCAATTCTGTATAAATTCTTACATCATGTTATACAGGTAATCATGGCTCAAGCAACGCATTCGAATCATTTGTAGTAATGGTCGGTAACCAAGCCTCCGGATTCGAAGGCTGCCTTGCTTTGTCCGCTGCTGAGCCAAATGTGAGTGAGAATGACACCTTCAGCCCCAATTTGAGGATGGAATTGAGACAGAAATTGGCGTTGGTCCCCCTCCTCCCTTTTCTAAACGGAATAGCTGAGAACAAGGAAATATGAGTCGATTGATTTGAATATAATCCTGCACTGGAACTGTATAATTTTGTGTATAATAGCCAATCGTAATATCTTTATATACATATATATATATATATATATATATATATATATATATATATATATATATATATATATATATATATATTCATGTGTATATATAAAGGCACAAACCTCAAGATTTTCGAATTTTCAAATTAGCATTGAGTAAGTCATTCGTAAAACAAAATTCAGTCTTAACATATTCTTTAAAATGATATGTTGCCATCTGTTATTATCAACGATGCTTTGATTTATTTTTCAACAATTGTTTGTATGCGATTTGCTAAATTTCAGCGAATTTCATGGCCGATGTCAAAGTCTATTTCCATTAATTTTTGTTGATGTGAATCTTAAGATATGAAAATAAATAAATAAATACTGAAGCTGTTTTTGACATAATCTTTTCAATAGTCTGAACATTTTTTTAGTCAAGGCCATATTCTATCATATACTCAGTGGAATAGTCAGTGACAAATATACTTTCCATCTCTTTCTCTTCTGCAACTAGAATATACTACTTAATATAATATTGCTGTAATTCTAGTGTTAAAAAAGTTTGTAGTATTATCTGTATTATTATTATATCTGTAGGCCTACATGTACTGTACAAGAATGCGGCCATATTTCCATATTCTTTATATTTGCTTCTTCCAGTTTGACCCTCACACTTTGGTACACTTGTAATCTTATACCATAACAAAGAATCGATCGTTTGCGCTTATTTCTTTATTTATTATTATTTTTATTTTATTATTATTACTATATATATATTTTTTAACCTCACCTCACTCCCAGTTTATAGAAATATATTTACACACACACACACACACACACACACACACACACACACACACACACACACACACACACACAACACACACACACACACACACACACACACACACACACGCACGCACACAAATGTGTATGTGCGTGTTATATCTACTATACCAGTAAAAAAAAAAAAAAAAAAAAACTAACCAGCTGTCCACAAAGGAAGGAAACGTAATATTCAAAAAATATAATTCCGAGGAAAAGGGTTTATTGAAAGCAAGATAATAGGAGATTCCAGGGAAATGGGGGGTGGGGGGAGGGGAGGGGGAACCACAGGGAAATGGGGGGGGGGGGAGGGGAGGGGCGAACCACAGGGAAATGGGGGGGGGGGAACCACAATTAAGTGACAAAACGAAGAGAAAAAGAGAAATTCAGTTTACTCTTACATTATCTTGCCGCCCGTGGGATGTTAGGCAAGGATGGGCGTATAGTGTAGATAGTGCTGGCATAGTGTATCAAACGTGTATAGTGTATGATGCAAAATGATTAAGCATCATCGTAACGTTTTTTGTATAATGATACAAAAATGAGAAGGAAGTGGTCTAATGATGATACTTTTTGGTATATAGCAAATATATACATATACATAAATATATATATATATATATATATATATATATATATATATATATATATATATATATGTATGTATATATTTATATATATAATATATATATATATATATAATATATATATATATATATATATATATACATAATATATATATATATATGTATATATATTTATATTCATATTCTTCATAGTAATAAACAAACCTGAATAAACTTCGAGACCTAACATTGACATTCCTCACAATGAAATAAAAGTGAATCGCTGAATGAGCGTTGAAAAATAAACTTTGATGGCTCTAGTTTTTATTTACTCACACGTGTCGTTGTTTACACTTGTTTACGCGTCCTGGTCAACAAGTCACGGGCTTTAAATAGAACGAACTGATATTTTGCTTGATGGTTCTGAAAACATTGCAGGTCGGGTCATTTAAAAGGGGTTTCCCTATGACCTGGGAGGAAAGAGGTCATGGGACGGGAGGAAAGAGGTCATGGGACGGGAGGAAAGAGGTCATGGGCGGGAGGAAAGAGGTCATGGGGCGGGAGGAAAGAGGTCATGGGGCGGGAGGAGAAATGTGATAATTAAAAGGAGAATTTTGATTTGTTGATTTTGTGACTTTATTGGATAAAGTGACTTCTATACCTTTTTTTAATCAGTTTATAATGACACTGTTTATATTCAGTAAGCGAGAGATAATATTATATGATTTATGTAAATATTATATCAGTTAAAGCAGAGATATGGACGAAAATTAGTAATTACACAGTACAAAGTAAGTAATTAGCGCGTCCTCATCTTGCAATTCCGGTGAAAATGCAACGTCGGAAATGTCCAGTATATTTCCCTCCTTATGAAGAACATTTCTTCTCATCTATACCCCTTTTTCGCCTGTATTTGTATCAAAATGGCTGACGATTAATGAAATAATCTCAATGGATATGTGAATTAAATAATAAAGGATATGTGACTCCGTTTCCAACCTCCCGAACGCTGCTTAGGACACGCCCACGTAACGTATTTGTATTCCAGAGGTATACTAGTTACTATCGCCTTGTAACCTCGAAATAGACCTTTATAGACTTTTTTTAGGGTTTACATCCCCGACATGTCGAAGTAATACCCAGCAGAACCAGATGGTGCCACGGCCGCGTCTCTCCATCGGTTTCGTCAATCTTTCTTAAATCTTCGATCTTCTTCATCTCCGCTCTTCGTCTTCGTTATCCGTATTCGCTGGAGATGAGGTCGTATGGTCCGTGTGTTGGATTGGCTCTGAGAGGGAGGGGGAGAGAGGGGGACGCACGCACGCACATACGAACGCGCGCGCGCGCGCACACACACACACACACACACACACACACACACACACACACACAACACACACACAACACACAACACAAACACACCCAGAAAGAGAAAGAGAGAATCCAAGAGAAAGACAGAGAGAGAAAAAAGAAAAGAAACCAGGAAATAGAAAAACAAATGAAAAACATAAAAAACTAGCGCAGAAAATGTAAATAAAGATGATTGAAACCGCTCGCCGCCACGCACCCCCATCCAGCTCATTATCCGAAGCACTTGGAGAGTCCCTTTATTAGCAAGCATGAATTATCTGCACAGATTCCCTCTCTCTCTCTCTCTCTCTCTCTCTCTCTCTCTCTCTCTCTCTCTCTCTCTCTCTCTCTCTCTCTGAATGAATGGAAACGATTTTTATTCGGTGAACTGTGAATAGCAAAAGGAAAAAAGTACGTGATGTAAGATTCAAAAGAATCGTGGTGATTTTTTTTTTATTTTTTTTATTATGATTAGAATGTATTTTTTATTTTTTTATTTGTGATCAGAATTGATAGAAAAAGAAAATACAGGAAAATAAGAATAAAAGAATACACTGTGCTCTTGAAATTAGGGAAGGTTATTCTCGTAACAGAGTATCTCGTGGTGTTCATTAGGTCTCTCGCCCAGCTGATGTATAGCGCGAATATATCTCTGTTCTCAAAGAGACATTAAAAGCACATTATTGTATTCAAAGAACGTACGTACTTATAACGTACACTGTGTGTGTGTGTGTGAGAGAGAGAGAGAGAGAGAGAAAGGAAGTGAGAGAGAGAAAGAGAAAGAAAGAAAGAGAGAAGGGTGAACGCGTGCGTGCGTGCGTGCGTGAGTCTGCAGTACACTTACCTTTATACAACAACAAACGCATACAAATGTAAACACATCAGACATCACCGAGAAGCATACTAACATTTCCCCATTCATCTTATTTGGTGAATGAGCCATGCACGTCTTTACATGAATCAAAAAAAAAAAAAAAAAAAAAAAAAGAAGAATCAGACACTCTTGTACAATTAATTAGTTTTAGTGTGTGCAGGCTGGGGCGGGAGGAGGAGGAGGAGTAAGAGGACGAGGAGGAGGAGGAGGAGTAAGAGGACGATGAGGAGGAGGAGGAAGAGAGAAGGAGGGGACGATGAGGAGGAGGAGGAGGAAGAGTGAGGAGGAGTAGGAAGAGGGGGACGGGAATGGAGGAGGAGGAGAAGAAGAAGAAAAAAAAAGAACAAGAACAAGAAGAGAGAGGGAGGAGATAGCTGAACGAGGAGAGAAAAAAAAAAACCTTCAAATTGAAGGACAGAACAGGATGTGAGTGGAAGGGGTAATGAGATAGTGAGTGGATCAGAAGAAATTATGAAGGAAAGGAAGCAAACGAGAAAGAAAGAGGAAGGAGGAGACAGAGAATTGCAAAATGACCTTCTGTTGATAAATTCGACCCTAACACAACAAAAATCCAACTCAACATTGCAGAATAGCAACAGGAGAAGAGAACAGCAGCTGGCAATGGAAGCAAGAGAACCCGGTGGCAACAGCAGGAGAAAACAGTAACATGATCACTTCTAGCAACAGAAAACAACAATTTTAACTGGAGGAAGCAATTCTTTTAGAAAACAATTGTAGCTGGAGGAAGCAAAAAAAAAAAAAAAAAAAAAAAAAAAAAATTAGGAGAAAACAATTTTGACTGGAGGAAACGATTCTTTTAGGAGGAAGCAACAATTGTTTTAGGGGAAAACAACAATTTTGACTGGAGCAAACAATTTTATCAGGAGAAAACAACAGTTTTGACTGGAGCAAACAATATGATCAGAAAAAAACAGTTTTGACTGGAGCAAACAATTTTATCATGAGAAAACAATTTTAACTAGTGGAAACAATTCGAGCAGAAGAAAACAACAGAGAAACAAAGAAAGAAAGCACAATAACTCGAACAACCCAAAAAACAGCAGCGACTACAGACTAGAGAAAACAAGCACAGCAGCAATTTTCAAAAGAAGAAAAATTATAAGTTTATGGTGATGCGAGAACCCTTCGGAGTGTTGCAGTTGCTTCCCCTCTCCTTTGACTCTCTCAAGTTGCAGCGGAGGAGGGAGGAGGAGAGAGAGGACAAGAGAAGGAGGGTGTTTTGTATTATTTATTTATTTGTATATTTATTCGATGATGGGAATTCTTTCAACACAACGGTATAAATGTTTTTTTTCGGTTTTTGTGTTTTTTTGTAGATTTTTCGTTTTTTTCGTTTTGTTTTGTTTTGTTTTTTCTTCCTTTCTTTTCTTTCATTTCTTCCTTTCTTTCTTGCTTTCTTTTTTCTTTCCTCCTTTTCTTTCTTGATTTCTTTTTTCCTTCCCTTGTCTTTCTTTTTTCTTTATTTCTTTCTTTCCTTCTTCATCTCCGCATAAACATGATAACGAATCGGTGATTGCTTAAACATTACGTTATGATTTAGGAAAATAACAGAGAGAATCTTTTTTACAAATTATTTCGATACTTAAGAAAAAAAAAGACATTCTCTTGCTCTCAGACCAATAAAACCAACACGCGCCCATTAGCAAACAAGCAAATAAGCAAACAAGAACAGCACGGCTACATCTAATATTAACACCATTCCTATTGA
>NW_020868340.1:138324-140824 GCF_003789085.1 Penaeus vannamei
GTCCTCCCTCCTCCCCCACCCCTCCTCCTCCTCCTCCTCCTCCTCCTCCTCCTCCTCCTCCTCCGCCCCCCCCCTCCTCCTCCTCCTCTCCTCTCCTCCTCCTCCTCCTCCTCCTCCTCCTCCCCCCCTCCCCCCCCCCATCCTCCTCCTCCTCCTCCTCCCCCCCCCCCTTCCTCCTCCTCCTCCTCCCTTCCTGCCCCCTCCTCCTCCTCTCCTCCTCCTCCTCCTCCTCCTCCTCCTCCCCCCCCCCCCCTCCTTGCCCTTGTCCTCCTCCTCCTCCTCCTCCCTTTTTTTCTTCTCCTTTCCCCTTCTTTTTTTCTTCTTTCAACATTCTTCTTCTCTTCCCCATCCTCCTCTTCTTGTTCTTCTTCTTCTTCTCCTTCTTTCCTTTCTCTTTTCTCCTTCTCCTTCTCCTTCTCCTTCTCCTTCTCCTTTCTCCTTCTCCTTCTCCTTCTTCTCCTCTCTCCTTCTCCTTCTCCTTCTCCTTCTCCTTCTCCTTCTCCTTCCCTTCTTCTTCTTTTCTTCTTCTTCTTTCTTCTTCTTCTTCTTCTTCTCCTTCTTCTTCTTCTCCTTCCTTTTCTTCTTCTCCTTCCCCTTCTTCTTCTTCTTTCCCTTCTTCTTCTTCTTTCCAACTTTCTTCTTCTTCTTCTTCTCAACTTTCTTCTTATTATTATTATTTTCCTTCCCCTTCTTTTTTTTTCTTCTCAACTTTCTTCTCCTCCTCCCCCTCTTCTTCTCCTTCGCCTTTTTCTTCCTCTCCTTCGCCTTCTTCTTCTCTTCTTCTTCTCCTTCCCCTTCCTCTTCTTCTTCTTCTTCTTCTTCTTCTTCTTCTTCTTCTTCTTCTTCTTCTTCTTCTTCTTCTTCTTCTTCTTCTTCTCCTCCTCCTCCTCCTCCTCCTCCTCCTCCTCCTCCTCCTCCTCCTCCTCTTCCTCCTCCTCCTCCTCTTCCTCCTTTTCTTCTTCTCCTCTCCTCCTCTTCCTCCTTTTTCTTCTTCTTTGCCTTCTCCTTTTTCTTCTTCTTCGCCTTCCCCTTTTTCTTCTTCACCTTCCCCTTCTTTTTTTCCTTCTCCTCCTCCTTTTTTTTTTCTTCTTCTTCTTCTTCTTCTTCTTTCTTCTTCTTCTTCTTCTCTTCTTCTTCTTCTTCTTTTCTTCTTCTTCTTCTCTTCTTCTTCTCTTCTCTTCTCTTTCTCTTCCTCCTCCTCCTCCTCCTCCTCCTCCTCCTCCTCCTCCTCCTCATGTCTCGTGTCTACCCCTCTCTAAAGTTGCCTCTCCATTTCCGATTTTTATCTACTTTCACTCTCCCTCGCACTGCCCTCTCTCACAACGCCTTCCCTTCCTCTTTGTAAACGTTGAATGTATACAACATGAAGGTGATTACAAACATTCTTTCGCTCCCTCCTCCCTTCCTCTCCCTCTCTCGTCTCTCTCCCTTGAATATTAGTACCTCTCATTCTTGAATGCAAGAATTAAATCTACTACAGGCTGACTATTTGTGAATTGCAGTGCCGTATCCGTTTTCTTTTGCCTGTGGTAAGGGAGTAAACATCACGATGTATTGTTTTCTGTGACTCAGTGAGTGACTCATTTAGATATTTTGCGATGACGACTGTGTCTCAGACGTTGCACCTGACTGTGTTTATTATTTATAAATTTTCAAGACTTATCAGAATTCTTTTCAGTTCCACAAGCGTCTTTTTTCTCAGAATCTCCCTTTTCTCTTAGGTCCACATTGCCTGGAGCATGCCTTTCCGCCGTGCTAGTTTGATGTATATAACCATACGAGTAATTAACAGAGAAGTGGTACAAAATTTAAAACGGTAAAAGTCTACACGTGGATATATTTTCAGACCGAAATGCCCTTTTTACGTCTCAGTTTTTTTTTTTTTTTTTCGATAGACAGGTATATAAGACACCGTTTCCAATCAATAGGCATGCCTTGAAAGTGAATGACGGAGAAATTACTTCATAACAATGGTCGGTAAGTAGTTTACCTGTGAAGCCGATGTCATGGCCAAACACGAACACGGGAGGTCTGGAGCGACGAGACAGCCTCGCTTCCGTCAGGCTTTCAGTAGTTGTCTGGAATCCTTCAGAAGAGTGTTAGACTGACGGAAAACCGAAGGAATGGGAGACAAGAAGTAGCTCCTACAATTTTTTCAGGACATGCTGTGTCGTTACAGGACGATTTCGGTAACTTAGGACGAAGTATAAAGCCAGTGCTTTACATACATTTTCAACAGAAATAATTTACTCTGAGGTAAAAGTTCTAGATCAGAGTGTCTTTGCAAGTAGAATATTGAGCAAGGTCATGTGGAGATTTCTCGTGGCGTCCTTGGCGGACATCCTGCGCGAGGGCCGCGCGAGGAGGAAGCTGCTCAGTTTCAACAGTGCGAAGGTAGAGTGTGTGTCCTTTCTCTTTGTCAGGGGTTTCGTGTTTGCCCTGATTTGGTGGGTTTATGGAGACACAATTCTGGTAGGTAGCGTGGCGCGGGCCCAAGAGG
>NW_020868340.1:165824-173324 GCF_003789085.1 Penaeus vannamei
CGTTTATTTAGTCCTAAATTAACACAAAGAAAGAATTGAAACCACAGGAAAATACCGTTTACATAATCTTGAATTAATACAGGCGAGGAAATGGAAGTCCCCAGTAAATACCCCTTATTTAAAACTTAATTATCATAAAAAAGAAAAATTCGAGTAAAACCCAAACGAAAAACCATTTACCCAACCTTGAATTAAGTGGAAGGAGGGCCTTATGCGACGGCCACGTGTTAATATCGCTTCTCCAACCCTGATTTAGCAGAAAAGGAAACACTAGAGCGAAACCCTGAATTAGCATAGGAGAAAACCCTAAAATAATATCTTTTCCTATAATCGATTTCCTATAAAATAATATCGCTAAAAGAATATTCGTTTTTTTATATAATTTCCTATAAAATAATATCGTTTCCTTAACCCTGAATTAGCAGAGAAGAAAATC
This sequence comes from Penaeus vannamei, assembly GCF_003789085.1. NCBI lineage: Eukaryota > Metazoa > Arthropoda > Malacostraca > Decapoda > Penaeidae > Penaeus > Penaeus vannamei. Next base: position 166,261 of record NW_020868340.1, read on the forward strand.
CTAGAATGAAACTTGTTAATAATGTTTCCTTAACCCTGATTTAGTAGAAAAGGAAACTAAAAGCGAAACCCTGAACTAGCAGTGAAGAAAACCCCTAAAATGATACCCTCCACGTCAATATCGTTTACCCAAACCTGAATTAAGCAGAAGTCGAGAGCCGTTCCTCGCCCTGCCAATAAACCCTTGCAAAGGCGCGTTGCATTTGTCCCTGTTTCTCTCTCTCCCTCTCCCTCTTCCCCTCCCCTCTCCCTCTTCCCCCTCCCTCTCCCTTCCCTCTCCCTCTCCCCCATCCCCCCGCCTCTCTCTCTCTCTCTCCTTGGGCACTCTCTCTCTCTCTCTTACCTCTCTCCTGCTCTCTCGTTCTCTCTCTCTCTCTCTCTCTCTCTCTCTCTCTTTTCCTTTCCGCTCCCTCCTGCTCACTTCCTGCTCCGGGGCCTCGTGCCGTCTCTCTCCCTCTCCCCTCTCCCTCTCCCTCTGCCCNGTACTAACAGAATTTCGAAAGTGTTTTGGACAACCTTGGGGACATGTTTTGAAGTTCCGCGCGCACGCATACGCACACACACACACACACACACACACAATCACAACACAACACAACACCAACACACCACGACGCTCCGGAGCACACACAACACACACACACAGCACACACCACACACCACATATACACACGCACAACACACAAATATATACATAATATTGTATTTCAAACAATCTTCAAACATGTCCCCAACTTGTCAAAATACCGTTCGAGACCATTTTTTAACTGTTTTTTGTTCTCATTCTTACCTTATTTTCAACCTTTCCTTCTTTATACTTAAACATATATGTTTAAAAACAGAAATGCCAGACTGGCGAGAGAAAGAAGGAGAGGAAAGAAGGATATATATAATATAATATATATATATATATATATATATAATACTTATATCTGTGTGTGGTGTGTGGCTGTGTGTGTGTGTGTGTGTGTGTGTGTGTGTGGTGGTGTGTGTGTGTGTATGTATACATATATCTTCTTTATTTGTCATTCTTTTTTTTCTCTCTTTCGACGAGTATTATGTAATGTATCTATTTTTTTTCTTCTCTCCTCTTTTTTCTCTGTTTCCCACATGTGCCTCATCTAATATGCCGATTATAAGCTTGAATCCTCCAAATTCCGGGTAACCATAGTCTTTTAACATCTCTTTAAAATTTCATTTCGGCTTATTCTAAGATAAAGAAAAAACCAAAAACGACTAAATATACATCAACATCACAATACAATAAAAATGATAGAACGAAATAAATTAAAATGAAACAAAGAAAAATATGAAAACCTTTGCCCAGTTCTTGCTCTGGCAATTTCCACGTATATGAAACAAATTGCAGATTCAGAATTTGCATAACCTTCAGGCCGAGAACGTGTTGCTTCATGTTCAGACAGCCTCGTTAGCTCTCCTTCACAATTTGGAAATCCCATTACAAGCCGAAAGCCAACAACAACCGCATCACTCTCTTTGCAATCAACACATCCACAAACCCGCGCTGTAGAAGCAGTTGTTGCATGGGTCTTCTTCAAACTTTTTTTTTGTTCCTTTCCTTTTTTTTTTTTGTTGTTTTTTTTTTTTTTTTTTCTTTTTTTTCTTTTTTTTTTTTTTGAAGGTGCGGGAGGAGGGGCGTTCGTTGGAAGGTGGGTGGGGTAGGGGTGGGGGTCTTGGGGGTATTCTGTAAGGTATGCTGGGTGGTTTGTGGGTTTAAACAGGTTTGTTTGGGATACGTAGGTTGTTATTCTTTTTGAATGACTTTCTCTCATCTTTTATCAATCTCTTTCTACTATCTCTTTTTTCTTTCCTTTCTTCCATCTGGATTTTTCCTTTTCCTCTCGTTTCTCCTCTTCTCTCTCTTCCTCTCCCTCTCCTCTAATCTCTCTCTCTCTCTCTCCTCCTCTCTTCTCTCCGTATACCTCACTCTCTCTCTCTCTCTCTCTCTCTCTCCCCTCTCCTCATCCTCTTCCCGTTCTCCATCCTCGCCTCGTCTCGACCTCTCCTTCATTCTCTCTCTCTCTCTCCCTTCTCTTCTCGGTCTACGCGTTCCCCGGCTCTCCCTCTCTTCTCTCTCTCTTCTCCTCATCTCTCTCGTTTCTCTTGGTCCTCTCCATCTCTCCTCCAACTACCGTCTCTCTCCTCTTTCTCTCTCTCTCTTTCTCTCTCTTCTCTTCTCCGCTTCTTAAGAGTGGCTACATCTCTCGTCTTCTCCTCTCTTATTCCTCGTCGTTCCTCCGTCCTCGTTCTCTCCTCGCTCTGTTTTTTTGCCACCTCCTTTCTTTTAGCCGTGGACCCTACTCTTCTCTCTCTTCTCCTCAGCCCCTCCTCCGTTCTCTCCTCTCTCTCTTTTCCTCCTCCGGGCTCTGCGCTTCTGTGGGGTGTTTAATTTCATCTGTAAAACTCACCTACTTGTTTGCAAAGAATTAATTTGTATATCGAAGTGACTGTGCATTTTCCCGTTATGAAAGGTGATAGACCCGCCATTGGTAATTATCACGTCCAATGCCACAGGTGATTCTGGTGTGAACTAGAGCTTGTTATCATATGATTCGGGTGAAAAACAACCACATACATGCACCAGCTGCTAGGTACACACATCCATAACATTCACATCATTTAAACACACCACAAAGCGCAAATATACCACATAACACACACACCAAATAACCACAATAAACAACACCCCACACATCCTCTGATCTAGCTATTTTCGTTCTACACATACATATGTCTTATTTAACCAGAACATCTTTCACAGACCACCAAGCATTTTTTTTTCTCTCTCCACTCTCTTCTCTTCCTCTCCCCTCCCTCCTTCTCTCCATGCCTCTTCTCTTTCCTCTTATCTCTCTCCTCACTCGTCTCTGCTCCGTCTCCTCTCTCTCTCTCTCTCTCTCTCTTCTCTCCCCCATCTCTCTCTCCTCTCTCCCTCTACCCTTCTCTCTCTTCTGCCCTCCGTCTCTCTCTTTAGACATCTCCTTTTGTTGTATCAGGGTTTTGGAGACCCCGACTTCTGGCCGGATGCCTAATGCTGGTTTACTCATTAAGTCTTTTTGGAAGATTCCTCTGGCCTGTATGCATTGCAGGGCGTTTTGCACGTCCTTTCCCTTTAGTTGCAACGAAAGGAATTTCAAAGCTTTTCGGTGGCAGGATTTAGCTTTTCTTTTTATTCTCGTTTTTTTTTTTTTTTTTTTTTTTTTTTTTTTAAGGAGTTAAAACATATACAAACAAGAGTTATCTGTTACGGTTAGAAGTTCTTTGTGAAAATCAAGTGTATGGAATTTCCAGATGTTATAGTTCAACCCTACCTGTTGAATGTTTTTCTTTTTTTTTTTTTTTTTTTTTTTTTTTTTTTGCGAAAAGTTGAATGGCAGGAGAGGGATATCACAAATATAATTGGTTCTAGAGGAAGGGAGACTACTAGCGCAAAGAAAAAAAAAAGAGCTAAAAAAAAAAAAAGACAGAGAGAAGAGACAGACAAGACAGGACAGACAGCAAGAGAGAGATAGAGAGAGAGACAAGACCAGACAGACAGACACAAGAGTGAAGTGAGAGAGAGAGAGAGAAGAGAGAGAGAGAGAGAGAGAGAGCAGAGAGAGAAGAGGGAGAGTAGAGAGGAGAGTTAGAGAGGGAGGGAGAGGGAGAGAGAGAGATGAGTACAGACAGACAGACAGACAGAGAGGAGAGAGAGAGACAAGACAGAGAGAGACAGACCTAGACACAAAGACAAACAGATAACACAAACACAGAAAAGAAGAAGAAAAGAGAGAAAGAAAAAGACAAGTCAGACAGAGAGTGCACCCCCCCCTAAAAAAAAAAAAAAAAAAAAAAATGAAACCTTCCCGACCTCGTACAGACACCCCATGACCCCTGACCTGATAAAACGACCTCTTTGCTAATCCACAAAGCTTCGTTATCGAGACAAGGGAGAAAATCGTGTTCGTTGATGGTTACAAGGGAAGCGAAAGAGGAAACGAAGAGGGAATAGATGAACGAAAAGAGAGATAAGAGAGGAAAGAAAACAAGACTTAAGACAGGTTGCGAATATGGGAGATAGGACACAGGAGAAGAGGGTGAATTGTGCATAGGATAGATGGGAGATATAGATTGGTTGATAGATTGTGATAAAAAGTAGATAAGTAGATAGATATGCAGATATATAGATAGATAGATATAGATAGATTAGATAAATATGATATATATTATATATTCAGATATTAGATAGATAGATAGATAGATAGATTGATTGATTGAATGAGAGAAGAGAGAGAGAGAGAATAAGAGAGAGAGAGAGAGAGAGAGAGAAGGAGAGAGGAGAGAAGAGAGAGAGAGAAGAGAGAGAGAGAGAGAAAGTGAGAGACAGAGAGGAGAGAGAGAGAAGAGAGAAGAAGAAGCAGAGAAAGAGAGAGAGAGGAAAGAAAGAGAGAGAGAAAAGGAAAAAAAAGAAAAAAAAAGAAAAAAAAAGGGAGAAAGAAAGAAGAGAGAAACAAAGAGAAAAGAAAAAAAAGGAGCCACAAACAACAACAGCATAACAAAGGAAACAAGACATACCAGATTACACGAATTTGATTACCACTGACAAGGAATTCCGGTAAATATGGTTCTCTTGTTTCTGGACGCCGATCAAAGAACAGAAAGATGTCCAATTAAGCTGAAAACTGTGGATAGAATTACATAAAGTGAAAACCATACTGGACATGATAATTTTGAATATTCCCTTTATTTTATTTATTTATTAATTCATTTATTTATTTATTTATTATTATTTGTTAACAGATAAGTATGACTTCTCATTTTAGGAATTCCTGAGGTTTGGACATTGAAATTTTGATTTTTTTTTTTAAGAGAAGGATAAGTATGGCTTCTCGTTATAGAATTCCTGAGATTCGGATGATGTTATAATGTTATATCATAGGATCAAAAGCGAATTTTTCTTTTATATATATATCTTGGATTTTGATATCTGAAACTCTCCGGACATCTGGAAAGTTTATTTTCGTCCTTATTCATACTTGACAGAAGAAAGACAAGGAAAAATCGTACCTGTTCAGCCCATCAAGGAGAACTCTGAAGGTATAAGACGTTTTAAAGTTTAGGAAATGAAAGGCAACCGAGAACGGAAAGGGATTATGAACGGAGGGAAGAGCACACGCACGAGGGAATATATGTATATATATATATATATAATATATATATATATAATATATATATATAATAATATATATATGTATATATGTATGTATATATATATATATATATATATATATATATATATATAGATAGATAGATAGATAGAGAGAGAGAGAGATAGATAGATAGATAGATAGATAGATATATAGACAGATAGATACATAGATAGATATAGATATAGATATGTATATATATATATATATATATATATATATATATATACATATATATAATATATATATATATATATATAATATATATATATATATATATATATATATATATATATATATATATATATATATATATATTATATAGTATATAATATATATATATATATGTATATATGTATAATATGTATATATATATATATATATATATATATATATATATATATATATATATATATATATAATATATATATATATAATATATATATATATATATATATATATATATATATATATATATATATATATATATATATATATATATATATATATATATATATATATATATATATATATACATATACATATATACATATATACATATATATATATATATATATATATATATATATATATATATTATATATAATACCATACATATACCCACACATTCATACTTAGATACATAATGAATACAGATGAACTGATAAAACAAACAATCTGTTATGTCATAATCTTGTATCTATAAATACTTCAAAATCACTTACAACTGAATTCAAATCTAACTACAATCGCACAGAATCTCATTAATGATAATGAGTCTCCGAGCTGATTTAATTTCAGAAAGATTACGATAAAAGCAAGACAGTTATGACAGAAAAAATATATATTATGTCACAACACGAACTCAGAAACACGTACACACGTACAGAAAAAAATGTTGTATTTATAGGATGAGTACAGGGTCTTACATACACATGAAATCTTAAACGTGTGTATTTAATAACACTTTTGCATCTGCCTGTGAATACTAACCATTCTGGGAACATTCCGCACCACCCTGTCGTAAATTTGACCTCACGTAAGTTGTGTATAATTTTTACATCTCTCTCTCTCTCTCTCTGTTTTGTTTGTCTGTCTGTCTGTTTTCTCTCTCTCTCTCTCTCTCTCTCTCTCTCTCTCTCTCTCTCTCTCTCTCTCTCTCTCTCTCTCTCTCTCTCTCTCTCTCTCTCTCTCTCTCTCTCTCTCTCTCTATCTTTGTCTGTTTGTCTGTCTATCTGTCTGTCTGTCTTACTATTTTTGTTATTAATGATAAGTGAAGTCAAAAGAGTTAAGTGCCATGATTTTTTTTTTTTTTTTTTTTTTTTGACCGGCGGGGCAAAAGGGAAGTCAAAGATTGTGCATTCTCTCTCAGTCCATTTGATTTCCTTTGCAAGACCTGCACTACATTATGATATTGCAGACTTTGCTTCACATTTTCCCGTGGGCTGAAATTTAGTGCTTTGCCGCCCAATATTTTCCATTTCTAAAATCGTGCAAAGGAAGAGGAGTAGGGGGGAGCGGGAGGGGGAGGAAAAGGGAGGGTATGGAGGGGGGAGTAGGGGGAGGGGGGGAGGGGAGGAGTAGGGGTAGGGGGGAGCAGTAGGGGAGGGGGAGGGGGAGGGAAGAGTAGGGGTAGGGGGAGGGTAGGAGGAGGGGGGGGAGGAGTAGGGGGCAGGGGGAGGAGTAGGGGAGGGGGGAGGGAGGAGTAGGGAATGGGGGAGGGGTAGGAGAGAGGGGAGGGAGTGGGGTAAATTCGAGGGATCCGAACTTAAACTTCCAAAGTTATTTGGTTGAAGTGATAAATTTTTTTTTTTTTTTTTTTTTTTTGGTAATGAAAGAAATTTATACGTGTGTCGAT
>NW_020868340.1:180824-187745 GCF_003789085.1 Penaeus vannamei
CAATTAATGAGAATTTCTAGCTGGTACAATGGCGGATACGAAAGGGGGAGAGAGGGAGGGAGGGAAAGAGGGAGAGAGAGAGAGAGAGGGAAAGGGGGGAGAGAGTGGGACGGAGGGAGAGAGAGAGAGAGAGGGAGAGAGAGAGAGAGAGAGAGAGAGAGAGAGAGAGAGAGAGAGAGAGAGAGAGAGAGAGAGAGAGAGAGAGAGAGAGAGAGAGAGAGAGAGAGAGAGAGAGAGAGAGAGAGAGAGAGAGAGAGAGAGGAGAGAGAGAGAGGGAGAAGGAAAATATATATATATGTACATATATATATAATATATATATATATATATATATATATATATCGAGAGAGAGAGAGAGAGAGAGGAGAGAGAGAGAGAGAGAGAGAGAGAGAGAGAGAGAGAGAGAGAGAGAGAGAGAGAGAGAGAGAGAGAAGGAAAAATAGAGAGAGAGACGTGACAGACAGACAAAGAGAAACAGACAGAAACAAACGGTTAAACATATAGACAGAGACAGACAGATATGAAGAGAAGAAGAAGAAAGAGAAAAAGAAAAGAAAAAAAGAAATAAAACGAGATATAAAGAGACACCGAAAGAGAAAATGAAGAAGAAAGTGAAAAAGAGAGAATACAAAAGAAAAGGAGAGAGAAAGAGACACCGAAAGAGAAAAAAGAAGAAAGAGAAAGAGTGAAAGAAACAATACGAAGGAAAAGAAGAGAAGAGACACAAACGAAGAGGGGAAATACAATAAACAATTAAAGACGAGACAAAGAAGCAATTTGGAAAAGAAACAGAATAGCGATGAAAGAACGTGATCAGTTTCAAATTAGTGTAGAAGAAAAAAAGTGAATACAAAAAAGAGAGAAAGGGGAAGGAAGAAACGAAAAGTGAATTGGGGAATGGGAAATGGAAGAGAAACAAGGAGGAGGATACATAGATGGAGAGAGAGAAGGAGAGAGAGAGAGAGAGAGAGAGAGAGAGAGAGAGAGAGAGAGAGAGAGAGAGAGAGAGAGAGAGAGAGAGAGAGAGAGAGAGAGAGAGAGAGAGAAGAGAGCAAGAGAGAGAGAGAGAGAGAGAGAGAGAGAGAGAGAGAGAGAGAGAGAGAGAGAGACAGACAGACAGACAGAGGGAAAAAGAGAGCGAGAGAGAGAGCGATCGAACGAGAAACAAATAGACAGACACACACACACAGAAACAGACACGACAGAAGAGAACCTGCAAACATCTTCCCTGACTCCTAATTACTCAAATTTGCTGTCATTCTTGAAGAAGAAAAATGAGTGTAATATATTAATGGAATTCCAATTTAAAATAGATGTATATGAAACTTTGGGTATTTAAGTGTCAGCTGAAAATGATAAAAGCAATAGTAATAATGATAAGAATTGTAATAATGATAATAATAATAATAATTATAGTAACTAATGAAAAAAGAGAGAGAGAGAAAGAGACGCTGAATCGCGAGTTGCCAGTTCATCTGATAAAAAAAGGTGAGAGAGAGAGAAGAGAATCGGGAGTTGCCAGTTTATCTTATTCCTACTATTAAACACACTCGCACGGGCTTCCTGTAAGTGAATAGTAACACTCTGATAATTCTTATTTTTCTTATTCTTCTTATTATTACTATCATTATTGTTGTTATTGATGTTATTTTTCGTTGTTGCCCTTATCATCATCATCTACATCACCATCATCCAATCCCAAGGATTCGCTCACAATCCGAAATGAACGTATTTTTTGCCTAATTACAGCGAACATTCCAATTCGGTTCAAGATATTGATCACGGATGAACGGAAATGCGGAAGAAAAAAGATACTACATAAATAAGTTATAGTTTTTTATGTTGATCTTTATATGTTGATGTTTACATTTATATAATACATATATACATATATATGTATATATTATCTATATCTATCTATCTATCTATCTATCTATCTATCTATCTATCTATCTATCTATCTATCTATATCTATCTGTCTGTCTATCTATCTATCTATCTATATCTATCTATCTATCTATCTATCTATCTGTCTGTCTGTCTGTCTATCTATCTATCTATCTATCTATCTATCTATCTATCTATCTATATCTGTCTATCTATCTATCTATCTATCTATCTATCTATCTATCTATCTATCTATCTATCTATCTATCTATCTATATATGTATATATATTTGTGTATGTGTGTGTGAGTGTGTGTTATGTTTTAGGCTATTTCACTCTCTCTTTATCATGTTATCATATATTGCTTTTAATGACGGATTGGGTTCAACATGAAACCAGGAACAAGTTGAACAGATTTAGAGGATTGCATAATCTGAAATCGCTTCCATGAACATATAAAATAACGCCCTTTCAATACGAGTAAACAGTCATAATTAGATATATCATCGGACAGTATTCAGAAATGTAATTAATTATGCATATAAATTCACAAAATAATGTTGCTACCACCACGGTCATATGTTACATTTGCAAACACTGACGCATAAATCTGCCATTCCCAGAACATTTGCATAATATATATATATATATGTTTCACAACACGTATGTCATTTTCAGCATTCACGGGCAAAATCGCTAAATGTGCACAGATGAACGCATAAATTAATGGACTTTAAAAACTATATTATGATTAGTGTGTAAGTGTTGATATCTATGTGTTTGTGGGTACACACACACACATACACACACACACACACACACACACATACACACACACACACACACACACACACACACACACACACACACACACACACACATATATTATATATATATATACATATATATATATATATATATATATATATATATATATATATATATATATATATATATATATATATATATATATATATACATATATATGCACACACACATATACACATAAACACATATGTGCGCACGCATATGTGTGTGTGTGCACGTATCTGTTCGTGTATTCTTGATTAGTTCCCTCCTCTGCCCTAAAGGACAAAGAAAAAAACTAAAGAGGAAGACTGAAGAGAGAGGCGAGAGAATGAAAGGGAGAAGCAAGTGCAAAGATAGACCCTGTTCCTCCCCCCCCCCCCGCCTGGCCAGAGAGGGCGCCGCCAGGGTAATTCTACACAGCAAACAAGGTGTTACAAAGACCCCCCCCCCCTAAGACCCCCCTGAGGTGCTTGGCCCGCGCCCCGGAGGTTCACTTGAACATCACGCGAGGGTCACAATCACTCGGGAATGAACCTTGTGAACCTCTCATGTTCAAAACAACAGGAAGGAGGTTTAAAAAGAAGGTTCTAAGGTTCTCTGATTTCAGAAGCATTTTCCTGTTAAGATACGTAAGCTGGATATTTGATATAAGATGAAATAAACATGCTGGTAAATGATATTTGATAAATATTATCTCATACTTTTTTGTCATATGTCTTGTAAACTTGTAAAATGAAACACATATGTATATCACACACACACACGCACACACACACACACACACACACACACACACACACACACTATCTCGCGTTCACACACACACACACACACACACACACACACACACACACATACATACACACGCGCGCATACACATTCATACACACACATTTACACACACGTACACACAAGGACGTACACTTACACACACATACACGCAAGGACACACACACACAAATAAACATATGCACAGTACATGTATATACGCCTCATAAATACTTACCTAGATATTTAACTACGAATATAAAGAAACATACACAGAAATAAATATAAACAGAGATAGATACAAACCAACAACCACACATGAACCACGCTCTCTAATATTTGAATTTACATTTGATCACTGACGTCCAGATTTCAGGAAAATCCAGGAAATGGTTCAGGCGTATCTTATGTACCGAATCTGTCACACGAAAACGTCACTTGAATGAATAAAAATGATGATTAACTATTCTTGGTCAAGCAGGATATTTTCTCAGTCTATAGAGAGCTCTCGATTGCATGCAGCAACGGTTATTTTTTTTCTGTATGTTTTTTCATGTTTGTTTGCTACCATACTCTCTATCTTTTTCACTATTTCTATTTTCTTTCTCTCTCACACACACACACGCACACACACTCTCTCTATCTTTTCTCTTCTTTCTCTCTCACTCTCACTCTCTCTCTCTCTCTCTCTCTCTCTCTCTCTCTCTCTCTCTCTCTCTCTCTCTTCTCTCTCTCTCTCTCTCTCTCTCTCTCTCTCTCTCTCTCTCTCTCTCTCTCTCTCTCTCTCTCTCTCTTGCATATTTTACCTTTTTTCACCGTGTTCGTACAACGCGTACCCACTGCACGCCACGAATCTGCTAAAATCAATATTTTCTGGCCAAAAATAAATAAAAATTCCTTTTCCCGAATTGTAAAATTAATATTTTCTGGCCAAAAAAAAAAAAAAAAATCCTTTTCTTGTAAAGATGAAATGAACCTTGACAAATACGCAAAGGAGAGTTTAATTAAAATAAGGGGGGGGGTAGGTATAAGGTGCTAATTAATGCTTATAAATTATTATATGCATTAATTTGTATTAGACGGGCATAAAAGCATTGGATTCAGATCGATATTTTAAATTCTTTCTCTCTGCCTTTAACAATTTTCTGCGTTATCATATGTCCTCAAATGTTTTGCATAAAAAAAATCTATTTCTATTTTGCTACACTTTTTGGTACCTTTTTTCACATTCAAATATCCTCGCGATTTAAATGCTTCAATAAATATTCATCTAATATTCTGATACGTAATGCAAATGAGATTTTATATTACTACTATTGTGGAGGTTTAGGAATCGTCCACGTTTGTTCAGAAAAAAATAAAATAAAATAAAAATGAATAAATAAATAAATAAGTAAATAAATAGATAGATAGATAAATAGATAAATAAGTAAATAGATAAAACAAATAAATATATTAGATAAATAAAGAAAATTTATAAATAAATAAGTAAATAAATAAATAAAATAAATGAATAAATAGATAGATAAATGAATAGACAAATAGATAAATAAGTAAATAAATAGTTAAATAAATAAAACAATCACGTGGGTATAGCCGTAAATAAATAAATAATCAAATAAATAGTTAAATAGATAAATAAATAAATTAATCAATTGATAAATGAAAAAAATGAATAAGTAAATAAATAAATAAACGGAATAAATAAATAAACAAATAGATAAACAAATAAATAAAACAAAATAAACAAATAACTAACTAAACATACAAATAAACAAACAAACAAACAAACAAAAACAAACAAAAAAAACAAACAAAAACAATACAAACAATAAAATCACGTGGGCACAGCCGTAGAGGAAAGTCACGTGGTGAGGGATCGTGACGGTTGACCCCGGGTCGGACTCGATTTTCCCGTTGGACAGACAGACAGATGGACAGACAGAGAGCTAGACAGATAGATTAGATAGATAGATAGATAGATAGATAGACAGAGAGCTAGACAGACAGATAGACAGAGAGCTAGACAGAGAGCTAGACAGAGGATAGAGAGCTAGACAGATAGATAGATAGACAGACAGATAGACAGAGAGCTAGACAGACAGACAGATAGATAGACAGAGGCTAGACAGACAGACAGACAGATAGATAGAGCTAGACAGATAGACAGACAGATAGACTAGACAGATGGACAGACAGAGAGCTAGACAGATAGATTAGATAGATAGAGAGCTAGATAGATAGACAGAGAGCTAGACAGACAGACAGATAGATACAGAGGGCTAGACAGACAGACAGATAGATAGAGAGCTAGACAGATAGACAGAGAGAGCTAGACAGAAGGTAGACAGACAGACAGATAGATAGACACAGATAGAGACAGAGATAGACAGACAGATAGATAGACAGACAGACAGATAGATAGAGAGATAGACAGATAGACAGATAGACAGACAGACAGATAGATAGACAGAGAGCTAGACAGACAGACAGATAGATAGACAGATAGACAGACAGACAGATAGAGACAGATAGACAGATAGATAGACAGAGAGCTAGACAGACAGACAGATAGATAGACAGAGAGCTAGACAGACAGACAGATAGATAGACAGAGAGCTAGACAGACAGACAGATAGATAGACAGACAGACAGACAGACAGATAGATAGACAGAGAGCTAGACAGACAGACAGATAGATAGACAGAGAGCTAGACAGACAGACAGATAGATAGACAGAGATAGACTAGACTAGACAGATAGACAGACAGAGAGACAGACAGAGAGCTAGCAGACAGACAGACAGGCAGAGATATAGAAAGAAAGATAGATTGATTTTTAGACAAACTGATCCGGGGACAAAGCTATGGTCTGCCTCTTATGCCTATCAAATTATTAAGAACTTTCCAGTTACGAATTTTGAAATTATATATTCAGTACGCTTTGTAATATATATTGAATTTGCAATATGAATTTTGAAGCACTTCGAGTAAAGATGTAGAAAGGGTAAAATGCAGGATATGTTGATGTTTAGTTGCCTTAATCCCTTCATTACAGGAATTATGATTTTGATATAGTTAGAATTATTAATTCACCTGAAGGAGAAATGTTTTCCCTGTTTTCTAAAAAAAAAAAAAAAAAGAAAAGAAAAAAAAAAAAAAAAAAAAAAAAAAAAAAAAAAAAAAAAACAGTGGTGGTGGCGGCGACCTTAATTACAACAAAAATCTAATATCATTTTGATTTATCTAGATTTCGATACTATGGTATTGCCTACTGGAATGTATCTAGTATAGTTATAGTTATTAACTATTTATAATTTGTATATTAGAAGATATCAGTACAATTCTACACACGCACACATACACACACAAGCAAAGACACACACATTTACAAACAAACACACACAACACAAACAAACACACACACACACACAAACACACACACACACAACACACA
>NW_020868340.1:202972-205472 GCF_003789085.1 Penaeus vannamei
AGCGAGAGAGCAAGAGAGAAGAGAGGAGAGAGAGAGAAAGAGTGACGTGAGTGAGAATAGAGAAGAGGAGACAGAAGAGAGAGAAGAGAGAGGAGAGAGGAGGGGAGAGAAGAGAGGAGAGAGAGAGAGAGGAGAGGAGAGGAGACGAGAGAGATGAGTGAGAGAGAGAGAGATGTCGGGAGAGAGAGAAGAGAGAGCAAGAGAGAGGAGGAGGAGAGAGGAACACTCACAATAATTCAGAATAAAATACATAATTAACTAATCATAACAGACAACACATTACCCCCCCAAAAAAAAAAAAAAAACTCTATCATCAGGTTACAGTCAAGTACTGTTTTCGGAAATTAATTAAATTCAACATTGAAAAAAATGATACAATGGCCAGTTTAGAAATTTAGAATAAAAACCAATACGTCTCAACAATAGTAAAGGAAAACTGAAATGATATAGTGGTGAAGGAATATATTTAACCTCCTCCCCCTCCCCCCCCTCCATCCCCCCCCCTCCTCCCCGACTTCCTTTGTAAGTGTACACTTCATTTCCACTGCATGTTATGAAGCATTAAAGTGAAGAGGTATTTTGGTATCGTTTGTGTTATATGCATCTTTCTCTTCGTTCCTATAATTGTGATTTGTTCAGCATGAATTTCTCTCTCTCTTTCTCGTTCACTCTCAGTCTCTCTCTCTCTACCTATCTATCTATTTGTCTCTCGCTCTTACTTTCTCTTTTCTTTTTTCTTTTTTGCTATCTCTCTCTCTCTCCCGCTCGCTCTCTTTCTCTCACTTTATTTTTCTTTGTCTCTCTCTCTCGCTTCTTTTTTTCATCCGCCTCTCTCTCTTTAAGTGTCTCTCACTTTCTCTCTCGTGTTTTCTTTCTTTTATTCTCCCCCCCCCCTCTCTCTCTCTCTCTCTCTCTCTCTCTCTCTCTCTCTCTCTCTCTCTCTCTCTCTCTCTTCTCTCTCTCTCTCTCTCTCTCTCTCTCTCTCTCTCTCTCTCTCTCTCTCTCTCTCTCTCTCTCTTCTCTCTCTCTCTATATCTATACACATGCACTCTGAAACACGATAAAAAAAACAAAAAAACAGTGGTTATGAGGTTACGGGTCCTGGTAAATTTAGAACAAAATTATGCAGTCACTATAGTATGCTCGTATGCATGGGCGCATAGTTGTGTATAGCAGAGTAAAAAAAAAAAAAAAAAAAAAAAAAAAAACTCGGTCCACTCTCCCAAAGAAAATATGCATAAGAATTCTAGGTCGCATACATATTTTTTCCAGGGAGGCTTGCGAAATAGTTTGCGAAGGAGAAGGACGACGTGTGTGTGTGTGTGTGTGTGTGCGTGTGTGAGTGGTGTGTGTGTGTGTGTGTGTGTGGTGTGTGGTGTGTGTGTGTGTGTGTTGTGTGTGTGTGAGTGTGAGTGTGTGTGTGTGTGTGTGTGTGTGTGTGTGTGCGTGTGTGTCATAAAGATACCTACAAACTTATTACACACATAATCTAGTTTTCTAAAGTCGTCCTCCACTCTGTTTGAAGTTTTAATCTTATTAGAGCAAATGAACATCCTCTGTTGACCTTTCTTTTAATAGAAAATATCATATATGTATTTTTCTTTTTTACAACAACAACAACAAAATGATACACAATCTTCTCTCTCAGAATCCAATAACATCATAACATCATCCCTTTTTCCGGAATAACCTTTATGAAAATGATTTTTGTAGAGCTGAAATCAAACCGATTATTTGGGTAAGATTAAAGATAGAGAGAGGGAAAAATCCTCACGCTATTTCACAGCTGATTAAAGCCCCGAACTCACACCAAAAGACAAAGCTACACACAACAGAGAAAGCTTTGTTGAATCACGCACAATGCCTGTTCAATGACTTACTTGTTCACTGCCTGCTTGTTCACTGTTTAATCCGAGGGCCAATCAGCGCGCCAGGAACACGCGAATTGCTCTTGCAAGTTGCACTTACTTGCAAACTTACTCGGGGACAGAGAAGTCAAGCACAACTGGAGATTCAGTGGGTGAGGAGGGAATGTCGTGGTAAGTGAAATGTGGCGTGTTTGGTCCGTAGATTTATGTCCGGAATACATATATTTGGGTTATTTGATATATGGAATATTGTAGATGTACATTTGATTGTCTATATTCATAGGACAATGTTGTCAATAAAATGGGTGTCTGTGAACACTGGTGTTGTGAATGACAGTGCTTTCTGATATACAGACTGGCTTTCCTTTCGGTCCAGTCATTATATATATGTATATTGTATATATATATATATATATATATATATTATATATATATATATATATATATATATATATATATATATGTATATATATAATATATATGAATAAATAAAGATAGATAAGTATATAAATATCTGGATGTGTATATGTGTGTGCTTGATATATACTAGTATATATATATATATATTATATAATATATATATATTATATATATATATATATATATATATATATATATATATATATATATAT
>NW_020868340.1:217972-225472 GCF_003789085.1 Penaeus vannamei
TTTCAAAATTCCGATAAACCTTACTTTCTTTTTTATCATTTCCGCGTCTGTTTAATCGTCTCTTAGATTAATTTTCAAAATCTTCAAATTCCGATAAACCTTACTTTCCCTTTTTTTTTATCGTTCTTTATATTGCTATTTACTCACTCAAAGTAAAAGACAAGTTATTCCTGATCTAATTTCACTCTAAAAGACACTCTAAATTCCTGTTATAATTTCAACTCCGCTTAAATAATTATTATTAATTATTATTATTATTATTTATTATTAATTATATTAATCATGTGAACAAGCAGTTTCGTTCGTCGTTGTTCGGTAGTTTGGTATTTTTGTTGGAAAGAAGTATACGATCTAACGAGGTGATTAATGGTAGTTATGGAAACGATGGTAGATTTGTCTTTTTTTTTTTTTTTTTTTTGTTAATGGTGGGTACCTGAATGTCGCTAGGGTATTTTTTTTTTTTTTTTCGTTTTTAAGCATCTTTATAAACGAAAAGCGAACAATTTATTCGAAATGGAATGAATAAAGATGGCCTCTTCGCAGGAATTAAAAAATAAATAAATAAATAAAAATAAAAAGACGCATTAGATGAACCTGTCACTCCTTACGTTCACACAGCAACGACTGTCAAGCGATCGTGTGATGTCGCAAATAGAGTCGAGAATCGTCGCAAGAACAGCTCACCCGTTGCGAATAATTCCATTTGGTTCAGCCTAACGTAAGAGTCGAGTTCCATTACCTTCACCAAGAAGCGTTATGTACATCCAGTCAGCTGATCTGCATGTTATGATTCATTCATATCTCAGCAGGACAAACGCACTCGCTTGGACGGTTCACTTAGCTCCGTGTAAGCATTTTTTTTTTTTTTTTTTTTTTTTTTTTTTTTTTTTGCAAAACATGTAGCTCCGTGTAAGCATTTTTTTTTATTTTTTTTCTATTTTTTTTTTTTTTTTTTTTTTTTGCAAACATGTAGCTCCGTGTAAGCATTTTTTTTTTTTCTTTCTTTTTTTGCAAAACATGTAGCTCCGTGTAAGCATTTTTTTTTTTTTTTTTTTGCAAAACATGTAAATACGGTACAACTTTTGAAAGTAGATTTCATAACGAGTAGTCCGAAAAAAAGTAAGATTTTTGTTCGTAGTGTAAGTACGATATAACTTATGAAAGTAGATTTTCATACCGAGTAGTAAAAAAAGTAGAAGTTTTTTTTTTTTCGTAAAACATGCAAATACGATACAGCTTATGGATTTAGATTTTCATAACGAGGATAAAAAAATAGAAGTAAAAGCTTATTCTTCGTAAGACATGTAAATACGATAAAAACTTATGAAGTAGATTTTCATAACGAATAGTAAAAAAAAAGAAGTAAAGTTTTAAAAAAAAAAAATGAAAAGAATATACAAGATGATAAATCATTTAGAAAAATGAAATTCACTATTATTCGATAATGAAATTAATCTAAAACAATAGAAATAATATCTATTTATAAACTGCATACACGAATTATATAAAAAAAAAATAAAATAGAAATAAATAGAAACAAACAATTTAAATTACTTAAAGTTTATTTACATTTCCTTCCACAGTGAAAGCCCAACCACACAAAACTCTATACCATACTATAATTTTCCAAAAGTCGAAATGAACCAAAACTGAACATCTCTCCACTGTAACGGCGACACCCAGAGCTGCAGAACTCCACGCTGTTCAGAATCGCTCTTGAACACACGTCACCCCCCCCCCCCCCCCCCCCCCCCCCCCCCCCACCCCACCCCCGAGTATCTGGTATAAATGGAACAATCGGAATATGTATTTGGGGATTTGCATAGACGGAAGGGAGGGTTTTGAAAGTTATGGCGCCGTCTTGAGGTTTCGTAAGCGATGGAATTTGGGGGTTTTATCTTAGGTTTGCTTATGTCGGTCTCGCTTTTAATTCTTCTTATTCTCTTCTCTCCCGAATATTCTCTCTCTTTTTCTTTCTTTGTGTTTTTTCTCTCTTTCTATCTTTCTATCCTCGTGTCTCTATATATATATATATATATATATATATATATATATATATTATATATATATATATATATATATATATATATATATATATATATATATATATATATATATATATATATATATATATATATATATATATAATATATATATATATATATATATATATATATATATATTATATATATATATATATATATATATATATGTGTATGTGTGTGTGTGTGTGTGTGTGTGTGTGTGTGTGTGTGTACACACACACACACACACACACACACACACACACACACACATATATATATATATAATATATATATATATATATATATATATATATATATATATATATATATATATAATATATATATATATATATATATATATATATATAATATATATATATATATTATATATATATATATATATATTATATATACAATTTCATTCGCATCTTTTATATTCTTTACTTTCTCCGAATCTATTTCGTATCCTAATAATTTCACTCGTTCTCAGACACTAGGTCAACTAATTGCACTTGGTCAATTCATTAATCAACGGACTTAATTAGACGGTGTTGAATGCCTGTTTCAATATCCTGAATATCTGCGCATTCGTGAATTAATTCCGTGAATAATCTCAAGACAGTGTAATACCAAAGCTCATTTCAGTTTTCCAAAAGTCTTTAAAACGGAAATTTGTGAAGAAAGTAAATTGCTTAAGTGTTGACAATAGCAGAGTCAATTTTTCTTTTCTTTCAAAAAAGGATATCAACATGTTGAGATTTTGCGAAGATTCCAAAAATTTTATTTTTTTATACTTTTTTTACTGAAGAAAGTGTCAGCTGATTATCATCCTAATCGACTTCCAAAATTAAGACAGTGACAGAGAGGTTAGAGAGATTTTTCTTATATACTTTTCTCGTATGTTTTTGGACTGTTTTGGGTCAGTAATCATATCAGTATATTCATATATGGTTTAAAGAGTGTGTGTGTGTGTGTGTGTGTGTGGTGTGTGTGTGTGTGTGTGTGTGTGTGTGTGTGTGTGTGTGTGTGTGTGTGTGTGTGTGTGTGTGTGTTGTGTATGTTATCATCGATATACACATATTATATATATTCATATACATCTATATATCTATATATATATATTTATAAAGTATCTCTAAAGGGCGATACAATAGTATATATCTTTATTCATATAACTATATACTGCCTTATTATCTATCTATCTACATACCTGCCTTCTTATCCATCTACCTATCTATCTCTCTGTCTATCTCTTTATCTTTATCAATCTGTCTATCTCTCTCACTCTTATTTACCCATCAATCTGTCAATCTTCTTATCTGTCTTTCATTTACCCATCCATCTATCTATCTAGTGCTGTCACAAAAGTTGTCAATTGAAGTTGATGTCACCGTCATATACTTCCTTCCACGTGACAAAAAAATATTTAACACCCCCCCCCCCAAAATGATTCTCTTCCCCCCCTCTCCTCCCCTCATCTCCACCCCCCCCAATATATTCCTCTCCCCCCTCTCCTCCCCTCATTCCCCCCCCAACAGATTCCCTCTCCTCCTCCCCTCACCTCCCCCCAACAGATTCCTCCCCCCCTCCTCCCCTCCTCTCCCCCCCCCCCCCCAGCACCACCCATTTCTCCTCCCTTCACTCCTTCGCTGATTTGCAAGTGAAATGCAATATTGCGACTCCAGGGCTGTTGACATTAGCCAAGAGAAGGACCATATCTGGTTGACTTTATTAAGAGCGCCCGAGAAGATATGTCGAATTATGTTTAATACCGAGACTTTCTCTCCGCGAAATGGGTGTCACGGCTGCTGGCGCGGGCGTGTTGCGAGTGGCGTGTGTATGCAGATGAGTGTGGGTCTTAACGTACATACGGGAATGTGGATATAGAGTGGAGTGACATGGGAACGCGTGGATACACACTGCACAAACAAAGACGCGCGCGCGCGCACACACACACACATACCATGTTGTACAGCACATACATGAGTATATAACCACACAAACGCACACACAAAGACACGCACACATACATACATATATAGACTGATGCATATATAGATATGCCCCCCCACACACACACACACCAGCACACACACAACACACACACACACACACACACACACAACACACACACACACACACACACACACACACACACACACACACACACACACACACACACACACACAACACACACACACACTACATGTACGTATATACATGAGCGTAGACACATACGAATTTGGGACGATGAAAGGACAAATATAAAAAAAAATGACATAAAATCCCCAAATTCCAAATCCTATCGAATTCCTAAACAAATATAAACTTGTCCGAAACATGTAGTCCCATTTAATCTTTATCAATTAATTTTTACGGCAGAATTTTGTAATTGTAGTTTGCAATTAACACTCCATGTCAGTAACACACAATAGGCTAAGTTACAGCGCCACGGAATCGCATTCTTTTCACTGCAATAAAAATTAGATTAATTAATATAATATATTATATATATATATATATATATATATATATATATGATGGGTTTGGTGTGTCTTTTATCATATTTTTCTTTGAAGTTTAATAGGGATATATTTTGAATATGTTATTTAATGTAGATGCGTAAAGAAATATGAACGTATTGATAGCAATCGTTGGCAAAGAAATATAGAGCTATATAAAAATTTTAAAAGAGAGAAAAAAATATTTATTCCAAAATGATAAGCACTTAGATACATATAAGTGTATTGATAACATTGTGAGGGTTATCATATAAAGTGATACGTTTAATCAAACAGTATATATGCTATTTTAAATTAATTAAGAACTAAAAGATCAAATATCTTTAGTTTTATTAGCATAGGAAAGCACATCGTTTGATTCGAAGATGCACACCTAGAACATACACGTACCCCCATATTTTACATTCTAATCTCTTATCTTCCATTGTTAATCTTTACATTTTATATTTCAATTTCTCTTTATTTGTATTGCATTTTTCTCAACATTTCAACGAAAGGAAATATAGCAAAAAAAGTCAACATTTGCAAAAGACAAATTTTCTTCATTTTGAGACCTTGTCCTCGTCTTGCAATCGAATTTCGTAAAAATGGATCTCAACTTCTGGATTTATTATCATTACTGTTATTAATCATTTATTAATACTATAATTATCATTTAAAGTAATTATTATTCTTATTATTATTATCATTGTCATCATCATCATTATTATCATCATCATCATCATCATCCATCATCATATTATTTGTTGTTGTCTTTATATATTTTACCGTTATTATCATTGTTATCATTAATGTTATTGTTCCTGTTATTATCATTATCATTAGTAGTAGTAGTATCATCATCATAATCATCACAATATTTTTTTTTCATTTCAATTTTGAAAGAATAAGATAAACAAAATATGTGGATTCTAATTCTGCACAACACTGCATATATAGATAATATTAATATATTAAATATAGAGAAGAGAACATACCTGCACTTTCATAGTTCAGATAAAAACACTGCAAATCTGATTTTTTATCTTTTATCTTTTTATCAATCTATCGGGGGCGCAGTTTTCAAAAATAGGATATTATTTTTGAATATAAAGTTTGTGTCCTACTTATTTTCAGTTATCTAAATATATCCCAATATCTGGCTGTCTATTTATCTCTTTCTATTATATACCTGTTTTCTCTCCTAATCTAACCGTCAATTCATCTCCTGTCTGCTATCTATCTGTCATTTTATCTGTGTATATGCTTTATCAAACTATCTATCACCCTATCAATCTATCTATGTCTGTCTGTTCGCTTGTCTATCTTTCTGTCTATCAACCTATCTTCTCTATCTACCTTCTCTGTCTATCTATCTCCCTCTCTCCTTCTCCGTCTCCTGATTGTTTCAGCATCTTCCAAAATACACAAGAAGGAGAGATTAATAAACTTAATTAACTCATTACTCAAGTTAAGATGTAGCTGGGTAATTATGTGTGACGTGATGGGTAAACACTCAACATGTTAATAGCTATTTCAAAGTCTTGTTGTTATGATTGGGAAGAGAAAGAGAGAGAGAGAGAGAGAGAGAGAGAGAGAGAGAGAGAGAGAGAGAGAGAGAGAGAAAGAAAGAGAGAGAGAGAGAGAGAGAGAGAGAGAGAGAGGGAGAGAGAGAAGGGGGGGCAAACAGAGAAAGAGAGATGGGGGCACAGAATGAGAATGAGAGAGAGAGTGAGAAAAAGAGGGACAGAGAGATAGATAGATAAGAGAGAGAGAGAGAGAGATCGCCAACCTTTTAAGTCTTTTAATTAGAGTAAGAACATCACCGAAAAAGGTTTATTATAATTATTATAATCTTTGATAATGTTCTTTATTTCTATCTTTCTCTTTGTCTATTTGTTAGGTTATGATAATGGAATAATGGAATTTAATGATTACTTTAGAATTATTCTCAACAATTCAGTGAACCAATTATGAAAATGCCGCCGCTGATGATGACAGGATTAAATGTTTGATAATGATGAAAATAATAAGAAATAATAATGAATATGATTATGATAATACATGTTAATGATAGTAAAAATAGGTATAATGATAGTAATGATAATAATAAATTAATAATGATAATGATACTACTGCTACTACTACTGCTAATAGCAATAATAATGATGATGATAATAATAATAATAATATGGAAAATTATATTCATGATAATGATAATGATAATTATAGTGATATTGGAATGGATGATAATGCAATGGATGATAAAAATAACATCAGAACTGAATTAATGATAATGCAATGGATGATTTAAAAAATAACATGTAGTTATCATAACCATATTCATATTATTATCTTATTATTTTCTCATTTATCAACATTAATCCTGTCATCATCAGCGGCGGCATTTCATAATTGGTTCACTGAATTGTTGAAAATAATTCTAAAGTAATCATTAAATTCCATTATTCCATTATCAAACCTAACAAATAGACAAAGAGAAAGATAGAATAAAGAACATCATCAAAGATTATAATAATTATAATAAACCTTTTTTCGGTGATGTTCTTACTCTAATTAAAAGACTTAAAAGGTTGGCGATCTCTCTCTCTCTCTCTCTTATCTATCTATCTCTCTGGTCCCTCTTTTCTCACTCTCTCTCTTCATTCTCATTCTGTGCCCCCATCTCTCTTTCTCTGTTTGCCCCTCCCCCCCTTCTCTCTCTCTCTCCCTCTCTCTCTCTCTCTCTCTCTCTCTCCTCTTTTCTTTCTCTCTCTCTCTCTCTCTCTCTCCTCTCTCTCTCTCTCTCTCTCTCTCTCTCTTTCTCTTCCCAATCATAACAACAAGACTTTGAAATAGCTATTAACATGTTGAGTGTTTACCCATCACGTCACACATAATTACCCAGCTACATCTTAACTTGCCCTAATGAGTTAATTAAGTTTATTAATCTCTTATTCTTGTGTATTTTG
>NW_020868340.1:230472-234242 GCF_003789085.1 Penaeus vannamei
AAAAAAAAGAAAAAAAAAAAAAAAATGCTTACACGGAGCTACATGTTTGCAAAAAAAAAAAAAAAAAAAATAGAAAAAAAAAACTTACACGGAGCTACATGTTTTGCAAAAAAAAAAAAAAAAAAAAAAAAAAAAAAAAAAAAAAAAATGCTTACACGGAGCTAAGTGAACCGTCCAAGCGAGTGCGTTTGTCCTGCTGAGATATGAATGAATCATAACATGCAGATCAGCTGACTGGATGTACATAACGCTTCTTGGTGAAGGTAATGGAACTCGACTCTTACGTTAGGCTGAACCAAATGGAATTATTCGCAACGGGTGAGCTGTTCTTGCGACGATTCTCGACTCTATTTGCGACATCACACGATCGCTTGATAGTCGTTGCGTTTTTTTTTTTTTTTTTTTTTTTTTTTTTTTTTTTTTTTTTTTTAATTCCTGCGAAGAGGCCATCTTTATTCATTCCATTTCGAATAAATTGTTCGTTTTCCGTTATAAAGATGCTTAAACAACGAAAAAAAATAAATCCCCGTAGCGACATTCAGGTACCCATCATTAACAAAAAAGAAAAAAGAAAAAAAAAAAAAAAAAAAAAAAAAAAAAGAAAAAAAGACAAATCTACCATCATTTCCATAACTACCATTAATCACCTCGTTAGATCGTATACTTCTTTCCAACAAAAATACCAAACTACCGAACAACGACGAACGAAACTGCTTGTTCATAATTAATAAATCATAATAAATAAATAAATAAATAAATCATAATTAATAATTTAAAGGTAAGGAATAAATGTTTCCTCTAATACGTTCTTGCATTTAAGTTGAAATTATAACAGGAATTTAGTGTCTTTTAGAGTGAAATTAGATCAGGAATAACTCGTCTTTTACTTAGAGTGAGCAAATAGCGATATAAAGAATGATAAAAAAGGAAAGTAAGGTTTGGTGGAATTTGAAGATTTTGAATATCAATCTTAAAGACGATTAAACAGACGCGGAAATGATAAAAAAGGAAGGTAAGGTTATCGGAATTTGAAGATTTTGAATATTAATCTTAGAAACGATTAAACAGACGCGGAAATGATAAAAAAGGAAAGTAAGGTTGGTGGAATTTGAAGATTTTGAAAATTAATCTTAGAGACGATTAAACAGACGCGGAAATGATAAAAAAGAATAATAACAACATAAAATAAAAACGAGATACAATAAAAATTAAATAAAAACAAGATACAAAGAAAAATAAAAAAGTAGAAATAAGATTAAAAATAAATCAATCAATAAATAAACAATTTGAAGATTTTGAATATTAATCTTAGAAACGATTAAACAGACGCGGAAATGATAAAAAAGGAAGGTAAGGTTTATCAGAATTTGAAGATTTTGAATATGAATCTAAGAGACGATTAAACAGACGCGGAAATGAACTAAACGAATGTTGCTCAAAGATAAACCGACTTAGACGTTCCAGCGCGTTTAATTAACTGTCAGATTAACTTCCAACGAGCATAAACTATTCATTAAACAAATAAGAAAAATCCAACTCGCTATTTTTTTAAATTATTATTTTTCCTGCGAAGAGGCATTTTTATTCATTCCATTCGAATAAATTCTTCGCTTTCGTTTATAAAGATGCTTAAAAACGAAAAAAAAAAAATCCCGTAGCGACATTCAGGTACCCACCATTAACAAAAAAAAAAAAAAAAAAAGAAAGAAAAAAAGGACAAATCTACCATCATTTCCATAACTACCATTAATCACCTCGTTAGATCGTATACTTCTTTCCAACAAAACTACCAAACTACCGAAACAACGACGAACGAAACTGCTTGTTCACATATGATTAATAATTAATAATAAATAATAATAAATAATAATTAATTAATTATTTAAGCGGAGTTGAATTTATAACAGGAATTTAGAGTGTCTTTTAGAGTGAAATTAGATCAGGAATAACTTGTCGTTTACTTAGAGTGAGCAAATAGCGATATGAAGAACGATAAAAAAGAAAGTAAGGTTTATCGGAATTTGAAGATTTTGAATATTAATCTTAGAGACGATTAAACAGATGCGGAAATGATAAAAAAGAATAATAACAACATAAAATAAAAACGAGATACAATAAAAATTAAATAAAAACAAGATACAAAGAAAAATAAAAAGTAGAAATAAGATTAAAAATCAATCAATCAATAAAAAAACAATTTGATTTTGAATATTAATCTTAGAGACGATTAAACAGACGCGGAAATGATAAAAAAGGAAAGGTAAGTTTATCAGAATTTGAAGATTTTGAAAATTAATCTAAGAGACGATTAAACAGACTCGGAAATGATAAAAAAGGAAAGTAAGGTTTATCGGAATTTGAAGATTTCGAATATTAATCTAAGAGACGATTAAACAGACGCGGAAATGAACTACACGAATGTTGCTCAAAGACAAACCGACTTAGACGTTCAAGCGCGTTTAATTAACTGTCAGATTAACTTCCAACGATCATAAACTATTCATTAAACAAATAAGAAAAATCCAACTCGCTATTTTTTTTTAAATTATTATTCCTGCGAAGAGGCCATCTTTATTCATTCCATTTCGAATAAATTGTTCGCTTTTCGTTTATAAAGATGATTAAAAACGAGAAAAAAAAATCCCTAGCGACATTCAGGTACCCACCATTAACAAAAAAAAAAAAAAAAAAAAGAGAAAAATCTACCATCATTTCCATAAACTACCACTAATCACCTCGTTAGATCGTATACTCTTTCCAACAAAATACGGAACTACCGAACAACGACGAACGAAACTGCTTGTTCACATCATGATTAATAATTAAATAATTAATAATAAATGATATTAAGTAATAATTAATAAACAATCATTTAAGCGGAGTTGAAATTATAACAGGAATTTAGAGTGTCTTTTAGAGTGAAATTAGATCAGGAATAACTTGTCTTTTACTTAGAGTGAGCAATAGCGATATAAAGAAAGATAAAAGGAAAGTAAGGTTTGTGGAATTTGAGATTTTTGAAAAATTAATCTAAGAGACGATTAAACAGATGCGGAAAATGATAAAAAAAATAATAAATAAACATAAAATAAAACGAGATAAATAAAAATTAAATAAAAAACAAGATACAAAGAAAAATAAAAAGTAGAAATAAGATTAAAAATAAATAATCAATAAAAAAACAATTGAAGATTTTGAAACATTAATCTAAGAGACGATTAAACAGACGCGGAAATGATTAAAAAGGAGGTAGGTTTATCAGTATTGAAGATTTGAATATCAATCTTAATGATGATTAAACAGACTCGAAATGATAAAAAAGGAAGGTTAAGGTTAAGAGAATTTGAAGATTTTGAATATTAATCTAAGAGACGATTAAACAGATGCGAAAATGATAAAAAAAGAAAGTAAGGTTTAATAGAATTTGAAGATTTTGAATATTAATCTTAGAAGCGATTAAACAGATGCGGAAATGATAAAAAAGGAACGTAAGGTTATCGGAATTTTGAAGATTTTGAAAATTAGTATTAGAAATAAAAAAATAAATAAAAATATTAATCTAGAGACGATTGAACAGACGCGGAAATGAACTACCGAACGTTGCTCAAGATGAACCGACTTAGACGTTCTTGCGCGTTTAATTAACTGTCAGATTAACTTCAACGAGCATAAATATTCATTAAACAAATAAGAAAAATCTAACTCGCATTTTTTTTATTTATTATTCCTGCGAAGGAGGCCATCTTATTCACTCCATTCGAATAAATTGT
>NW_020868341.1:2500-5000 GCF_003789085.1 Penaeus vannamei
GCCTTCAATTGTGCCTACAGAGGTAAACAACAAAAATATAGATAGTACAATATCAGCTGAGAGAGTTGAAGGAGATACATCAGCTTCTGAGAAAGTCCAGCCAGTCCAGGAATCTGCAAAAGAAACAGTCACAAAGAGTAAGAAGACCTGAAAACATGTGGATTTTACATTCTTTTGTACATATGAAATGACACAAACTTTGTGATTTTGGCTGCCTGAGGAAATAGTCTGTAACAGCACACTTATGCTTTTTTAGAACTTATAGTTGTTGCATGTTTCATGCATAAAAATAGACTATGTAACATAAACCTTTTAAATTTGTGCAATTTTTTGTGATATTCACAAAATTTAGGATTTTCATAAATTTTCTAGTCTTCCTGTCAGCTGATTGGTAAACATCTTGATGCTCAGTGACATTGCAGTAAAACAATAAATGTAGCTATCTTTATTTTTAGAATTTACTTTATTTTTTTATGTTATTTTGTATGCTTGTGTGTTGTTGGTGGTGGAATAGTCATGTTTATTTATTACTGGTATACAATTCTTATCCACTTCTACGTGTCATGTTCTGACACAAGGTGCTAAATTGGGAATTAAAGCATTCCATTTTTCCCAAATTGATGTGAAAAAGTTACTTTGTTTAAAAGATTAATAAGTAATATGGAAAAGTGAAAGTTCCTGTTTAACCCTCTTTTTAAACCTCAAAACATTGTCAGTCATATATAGCTCATTTTTATTCCCTACCTTATATCAATTCATGGCATTGTATTTTGTCTTTATATTTAAAAAACATATATTACTAGTTAGTGAATGTAAAATGAACAATTCAGAAGTAGAAAAACAAGTATGGTGCTTATAAAACCAAGAAAGTCTTGAGAGGGAAAAAAGTTTTGAAAGAAAAGAAAGTGATCCATTTTACCAAGTAGGTTATTCTCTTTACCATCGGCACAATAATGTGTCTTCAAACTTCTCTTGTCTGTCAGCATCTTCATGGAGGAATGTAGCTCAAAATTCCGTAATATGAGGGAATGTGGGAAAAGAAAGACAACTGACTAACAGAACTTGGTAAGTGATTTTATATGAATAGAGATTTATTTACACTTTTTTTTCTTTCTTTTTTTCTTACACTTTTGTGAGTGATTTAAAGAATTGTGTATGGCAAAATTTGGAATTCACTATACCCATTATCCTTTGACGTCAGTGAAGTTTATAAACAATGAATCAGGCTTGAATAAGAATAAATAAATAAATAAATAAAAGATTTGAAAATGTATAGTAAGATGAGTCAAGGGAGCAATGGATTTTTTGTTTTATTGCCATTTGTGCTCATTTCATCCTTCGGTGATGGGGCCTGATATATTTGTGATGTAATATTATGCAACAGTTTAGACTTTGTGGCTAGGCCTAAGCTGTGTACGCGTTTACACATCATAGGTTGTTACATTATGATGGCTGTAGTTTTCACTGTCACTGAGGGGTTAATTTTCAGTCAACTTTCGAGTGCATATTGTAATTAATTATTTATTATTTTTTTTGACAAGTTGTTTGCTTGGATTGAATTAGCTATTCACACATTCTTTTCATTGATTCACCTCATTTGAAAGTGGTTGATTGGTTGTGCACTTAATTGTTTAATTTCTTTTTCTTTGAGATGTGGGTAGTTATTTTTGGTTTCTCTCCTTTCCAAGTCTTACTTAGTAATGTTGATGGAATTTATTTGTGTGATACAACTGTTAATTGATTTTGCTGGAGTGTTTGCATGGATTTTTGCCTGCTTGATGGGAAAACACCATGTTTTGACTTTGAGCAAGCTTTAAGACTGAATGAACTTGATAGACAGAAGTTTGTATCCTCCTCCAAAAAGAAGCATTACTCGTAGAGGAAATTAAATGTGATACAAGTTTATTATAATCATGCCTCATTTCATCTTTTGTGATTGTGTGTTCCTTGTATGTAAAAACACTGATGCAGGTCATATATTTTAGTTTATCATAAAAATGTTTTTATTTTTTTTATTATTTATTTATTTATTATTATTATTCTTTTATTTTATTATTTTTTTTTTGCCATTTTAAAGAATGTTAAATTATAGCAATAAACTTCTAATTGTGTGTTTTGGTTGTCAAGTGTACAATTAGAGAGGGAATATTTTACACTTATGTACAGTTTATTTTTTATGGTTGAGTAGAAATGTGAATTTCTGTGTTCAATAACAATAATATTTGTTTGAAATGGCAGTACCTGTTGTGTATATCTGTTTAGATTTTGTTTTATCATGTACTTCTGCTCAAAAGCACCTAATAGTTTCTGTAATCATTTAAATACCTTTGTGTTCAAGACATGACTTGGTTGTAAACTGGTTATTATTATATGTAAGCACTTAATAATTATGACTGTACAAATGTATTTGGAGAAATATCTGTTTTGTATATTATTGTATATTATTTAGTGTTCTTTAATTCCTAACTGAGTGTTTGATAAGCTTTTTTCTTCATTGGGT
>NW_020868341.1:10000-13752 GCF_003789085.1 Penaeus vannamei
CAAGCCCGTGGACAGCTTGATGTATGAATCTGCAACACCTGCTAGGAGGGGGAGGTAAAAGAGGCAGGAGGGAAAGATGATAAAAAGCAGTTTTCAAAATGTTCTATGGCCAGAAGATTCCATATACTTTCACTTTGGTTTTAAAATTGTCATAAAAAAAATTTACATCTATGAAAGTTACTCCACACACAAATACAATACAATGTGACGGGTTATGAAAGATTGTTTTTATATCCAGTAACTGCTCACTACCATGTTCAGTCTAACATGATAGCAGCTTCTGAGACTGAAAGTGAGAAGTTCCAGGTTTGCTTTTAAGGGGACTGTCCCTGTCACGGAGAATGACCACCTTTCCCTACTCATTTCATCATAATACAAATTGGTTGGAGATAACTCATTGATTCTTTTTGCGTAATATAGAGTATAGAATTGCGATTCGTTTCATATATAATTTAGACCTCGCACCCCCATAGGAGGAGGGGGGCACACACCCAATAAAAGTCTAAAAAAAAAAAAAAAAATTTTCCCCCTTCTTTGGTACATTACCACTCCCACAGTTTTTTCCTGAACAATCCCTAAAAATTAATATGTTAAATCTATCCTAGCCTAAGGCCGTTGATATTAGTATTTATAGCTCGATTTTTTTAAATATCCCCCCCTTTTTTTGGCGCGTATATATATGGGACATTGTTACTATAGTAGATATAATATGATGATACTATTCTTTAGTCTATCTATTATTATTAAACGTTAAAAGAATATATTTTAATAAATAAAACAGTCCAAAATCAAAAATCGGTATGCAATTAATTACATATAGCTCATTATTCATAGGGATTCCTAATAATTTAGCTTTATAGAGAGCAAAATTCAACAAAATATTCTGCAGTTTGTAATCACTACATAAAAATTAAATGAGAGTTAGGTAAGTAATAACCGAAAAGAATAAACAATAACATTTTATTATAGATATTTTAGCAGCTGTTACAAAATTCTTTATATATATATCTCTGTTATTTTTCCTCCTAAAATCTAATTAGTATTAGAATAATTATTTACATATAATATATATAAAAAATAAACTTATTTAAGTAACTTTTATGAGATGCAATGATACTCAATGAGACAAATGAAAATGTGAGAGAAATAATGTGTAGATTAGCTAATATACTATAGTAGCAAAACACTCAATAGTTAAAAAAGTCCCAAGCTAACCTAGAGTACATATATCATAATGCAGGTGGGGAGGGAGGTTATAAATTAACATATAATGCCACATTAAAAGATATACAACCAAACAAAATAAACAATACTTAATCCCCATCTATCATCATTACGATAGGCCCACACATCGCCTATTACACTAAATCTCAAAGCCAACATATCAAAAATAATTCTAGCTAACATACCCTCCTCCAACGAGCAGTTTCTCTATCTACAATAAATGTCCCATACACAAGTCAACACAACAGCATATAGCCAACTACGAGCGAAAACAACACGAACACGACACACACTGACACACACATCAACGAGATCGACACATCACAATTAGCCCATTTGCAACCCACACTAATCTTTACTAACTAAACACAGATGCAATTAACAAACACACATCACTGACACAGACCACTACGCTGTAGATCTACGGACACAACTGTTAGCACAACATCTATCCAACATATCACACACACCAGTCACCTAAAGCACCTAACCCAACGTAACACACCATCAACACATCAAATATCTCTTAAATCAGAAAAGACACACACAAACAACCAACAGCATCCCCATAGCCCATCTATCTCAATTATCAACTAGACCCAAGCATCGCCCACACAAAAGAGCGAGCGAGAGCTTCAAAGACAATTCCACACAACATACGTATTTCATCATTTTCAGAACCGAGCCGAGCATCTATTACCAGCGAGCGACACACACGACAGTCAACTACAATC
Organism: Penaeus vannamei; assembly: GCF_003789085.1. Taxonomy (NCBI): domain Eukaryota; kingdom Metazoa; phylum Arthropoda; class Malacostraca; order Decapoda; family Penaeidae; genus Penaeus; species Penaeus vannamei. The sequence continues at coordinate 11,959 of NW_020868341.1, forward strand.
ACCACATCCATCTACCACAATCTCTACAACTGAACACACAAAACACGGTATCCATACACCTACATTATACTCACACACCTCCACAAATTCCAATCATCCACACACCGACAACTTCTTAAGCGCTTACCCTATCATTAATTCAGAACACCCATCACTACAGCACCACAATAATCAACCAACACAATCCTCACACACAATCACACAACACATATCACAACAATGCCCGCTAACTTTATCTCATATGAACCACCCTCCACCACAATCCCAGCAACAACCAACCCTCAATAACAACACCCCAACCGTAACACCTATCTATATGAGTGCCCTCAGCAAGCCACAATTTATTCGTATCAGCCAATACTAAGCACAGGCGATCGCACAGCAAAAGTCCCACATCTACGAAATGCACACAGCTAGACTACACAATCTACGGACACACACTATCACCCACAAAACAACAGCACACACACAACAGACATCACATCCCCATCTCTATCCAACAACACAGCCCACAACAACACAGCTACATCTAACTATCCTTCTAGTGTATCCACAAGAGAATCTCATCAGTAGACTTGTTGATTGCTCTACTGAAGAGTCTACTTCTACCCCTTCTTCCTTATCTGATTCTTTGTTCTGACTAGAGAGCTGTGATAAAACTAGAGTATAAATAATAGATAAGTGAGACCTGAGAGACAGAGAAGAGAGAACACAATAAACACAACACAGACACACAAATCAACAATGCCATCCAGATTATGTGTAGTTTAAATCATGGTAACATACATTCATGCAACTATTATACAGCGTCACACAATGACCTCTGTAGGTTGATACATGTAGCATATATTTACCATTCATGGTATACATACAATTCAGCGTATGTGGTACACCTATATGTGAGACAGTCATTCCATGTCACTAATTATTAGAGTGATGCATGCAAGCCTACATATATATCAATACTTAATTCCTTATACAGTATATACATCACATATATGTAACCTAGTGAGCATGCTAACTGAGGTATGAGTAAGAATACTGGCGAGATATGCATAGTAATGCTATCTGATGGCAATTGTCATACATTTGACAAATAGAGAAATATATAGCACCCTAAAGATAAATAAATTTGCATGATATCCCTAGAAGGTTTCTATAGCAGTAATTAAAATAAAATAGTCACTCATTTTTATATGCTGCTTTTAAGAATTATAATATATATACTATAACAATCAGTTCAAGTTCTCCTTCAGCAATTTTCATATGTCCATATTGACGATGACTGTGGGAGTAGGCATCCTGTACATAACTTACATAAAAAAAATCTCCTTCATTAAGAATAAACAATCGATGAAATTTGACATACAACAATAACCAAATACTATCACAGCATACTTTAATACTCCCATATAACCAGAATACCTACTCACCTTTTATCTCACCTTTTAAATCAGTGATACAAATCCTACATCCTATCCTTATCTATTCATTCAAAATGATAAATCTAACCATAATTCTTATCTATTACTCATATCATATCGCTACTAATTATCAATAATTCTACACTATAAACTACTATCTCTAGATGCGACTAATAATCATGTATGTCTGATCAATATATACTGTGCATCTTCACTCCTGAAATCTGATCTTATCTAATCATATTCTATATCCACCTATTCTGTATACTATATCTGTCATATCTAAATAAGACAAATATCTACATCTACTTCTTAGTTCTAGTATGTGGCAGCAACCAATGTGACACACCAGCCAGGTTCAAAATATGCC
>NW_020868341.1:34784-37284 GCF_003789085.1 Penaeus vannamei
AGGAGCAGGAAAGAGGTAGAGGATGGGGAGGAGAGGGGGTGCGGAGGAGGAGCGAGGAGTAGGAGGAGGAGTAGCGAGGAAAGGGGGAGGAGGAGCTGAGGGGGAAGCAGGGAAGAAGTCAGCGAGGACGAGGAGCGAGGAAAGGCGAGCGAGGGAGGAGGAGGACGGAGGAGGAGGAGGAGACTGGAGGAGCGAGCCGAGGAGCATTGCGAGGAGCGAGTGCAGGGGAGGAGGGAGCGAGGAGGAGGAGGAGGAAGAGGGAGGAGGAGGGGAGCGCAGGAGGATGGGGAGGAGGAGGAGAAGAGGTGGAAGAGGGGGGCAGGAGGCAGGAAGAGGATGGGAGGGAGGAGCTGGTGGAGGATTTTAGAGGAGGCACAGGGCGTAGGAGAGAAGGCTGGGGAAGAGGCAGAAGAGGTTGGACGAGAGGCAGGGAGGAGGGGACAGAGGACCCGCAATGCGAGGAGGAAGAAGAGTAGAGAAGCGGCGAGGAGTGAGGAGGAAAGGGGAGGAGGAGGCGGAGGGAGGGAGGGGAAGGAGAAAGCGGTGCGTAGGAGCGAGGAAGGAAGAGGCTGGGCTGAGGGAGAGGCGGGAGGATTGGGGAGGAGAGGAGGAGGAGAGGAGAGGAGGAGGAGAGCTAGCGAGGGGGAGGAGGAGGCAAGGTTGAGGAGGAGGTAGAGCGATATGGAGCGCCAGGTGCGAGGCAAGAGCGAGGAGGCATCGGACAGATAGGAGGATGGCGGAGGATAGGGGAGAGGAGGAGAAGTAGGAGGTTGGAGGACGGCAGGAGGGAGTAGAGGGATGCGGAGAAGGAGGAAAAAGAGGAAGGGAGGAGGGCAACGAGGTGGAGAGGGAAGAGCGGGAGGAGGAGGAGGCAGGAGCGAGAAGGAGGAGGCAGGAGGACGGAGCGAGAACGCAGAAGGAGGAGCAGGGCGAGGAGCGAGAGAGGGGGATGAGAGGATGAGGGAGAAGTAGGAGGAGGATGAGGATGTAGATGGCATGGGGAAAAAGGAGGAGGACGAGGGGAGGAGGAGGAGGAGCGAGGAGGAGAGGGGGGAGGCGGCAGAGCGGGAGGAGGAGGTGGAAGGCGACATAGGAGGAGTGAGGAGGTGGCAGTAGCGAGGACGGAGCGAGGGAGGCAGGAGGGAGGAGGCAAGAGGGGGGGGAGCAGGCAGGAGGAGCGAGGAGGAGGAGGAGGAGCGGAGGAGGAGGAGGAGAGCAGAGAGAGAGAGACGAGACGAAGGAGACTGCATAGAAGCGATCAGAAGAGAGAGAAGAGACGAGAGAGAGAGAGAGACCGACGAGAGCGGATGCAAGAGAGTAGATGCATGACGATCCAGTAGCAAGAAGAGAGACGACGAGATGACGAGAGAGACGACTGATCGAGACGACGCAGATGAGAGAGAGAGAGAGACGACCATAAGAAAGAGAGAAAAGAGAGAGAGTAGGGAAAGTGATGAGCAGGAGGAGGAGGAGAGGATGAAGGGCGAAAGATGAGGAAAAAGATGAGAGGGAGAAGGAGGAAAGGAGAGGGGTCGGGCGGAGTAGTAAGAGTGATAGAAAGATAGACAGATAGAAAGATAGACAGATAGATAGATAGACAGATAGATAGATAGATAGATAGATAGAGAGAGAGAGAGAGAGGGGGGGGGGATAGACAGACAGACAGAGAGGAAAAAACAACAACAGAAAAACAGAAAAACCGACAAAATCGCCAACACAAACCGACAAAATTGCAATCCGCCACAATAATGATAATAATCAAGATGAAAAGGGTGCAAATGGGATACCACAAGATGGCGGCCCAACAGGATTCCCCAAAGAATACGGGTTGGGGGAGACTAAAGAAAAAAAGTTCGTGGGGACATAAATAAAAAAGAAAATGGGAAAGGATAGATGGAAATGAAGGAAGGGAAGGTATGAAATAAATAAGAAAAAAAGAAAATTAGAAAGGGAGGATGAAAATGAAGGAAGGAAAGGAATGAAATAAATATAAAAGGAAATGAGAAAGGATAGATGAAAATGAAGGAAGGGAAGGTATGAAATAAATAAAAAAAGAAAATAAGAAAGGAAGGATGCAGTTGAAAGAAGGAAAGGTATGAAATAAGAAAAACAAAATACAAAGAAAGGATGCAGATGGAAAAGGAAAGGTATAAAAAAAAAAAAATAAATAAAAAGGGAAAGATGAAAATGAAGGAAGGAAAGGTATGAAATAAATGAAGAAAAACAAAAACAAAGAAAGGATGCAAATGAAGGAAGAAAAGGAATTAAATAAAAAAAAGAAAATAAAGGAAGGATGCAGATGAAGGGAAGAAAGGTATAAAATAGATGAAAAGATTACTAATAAGTAAAAAAGAGATGATACATAACATAAGATAATAAGATACATAAGATAATATAAGATCATTTAAAACGCAGACAACATATCAAGATAGGAAATATAAGAGAATGTTAAATAAAGATAAAATGGTAAAGCACAACACAATAGAAACTCAACTAAGCT
>NW_020868341.1:49784-54784 GCF_003789085.1 Penaeus vannamei
GTAGGACTCATAAACGCACACTTAATTGTACGTACAAAAAAATCGTGAACGCGTAGATTTACGTAAGAAAAAAACTCGTTAACGCACTCTGGGACATAAGCCAAAAAAATCGTAAACGCACACACGTACGTAGAATATTTCGCAAACGCACTTTCCGATGTGTGCAAAAAGAAGAAAGAAAAAGAAGTAAATAAAAACGAAACAAAAGAAAACAAAGAAAATGAAGAGAAAGGTAAAAAAGAAGAAAAAAAAACAAGAAAAAAGAAAGAAAGAAAAGAAAAAGAAATGAATGAATGAAAGAAGAGAAAAAGAAAATGAATGAATAATGAATGAAAGAAAAAAAAAGAAAAATGAAATGAATTAAGTTTAATATTTAATGAGGAGAAACTTTTAGAAGAAAAAAAAAAAGCTTCGTGCGTTTACTGTACAGATTACATCCAATACACGTAGATATACACATCAATGATGAAACTGAGCACTTTGGCCCCTCGCTCCTGTCTATTTTTTTTCTTTTCTGTCCTGGCCTTTGTTTGTTTCCTCTTTTTTCTTCTCTCTTGCTCTTGTTTTTGTTTTTCTCTTCTCTCTCTCTCTCTCCCCCTCTCTCATCTCGTCTCCTCATGTGAGCTCTCTCTCTTTCTCCTTCTCTCTCTCTTCCATCATCTCTTCTCTCTCTTCTTCTCCTCTCCTCTCTCTCTCCGATCTCTCCTCCCTCTCTCCCTATGAGAGAGAGAAGAAGAGAGAGAGAGAAAGAGAAACGAAGAGGAGAGAGAGAGAAATGAGAAGGGAGAGAGAGAGAGAGAGAGAGAGAGAGAAGAGAGAGAGAGAGAAGAAGAAAGAGAGAGAGAGAAAGAGGAGAAGAGAGAAGGAGAGAGAGAGAGAGAGGAGAGAGAGAGGAGAGAGGAGAGAGAGAGAGAGAGAGAGAGAGAGAGAAGAGAGAGAGAGAGAGAGAGAGAGAGAGAGAGAGAGAGAGAGAGAGAGAGGAGAGAGAGAAGAGAGAGAGAGAGAGAGAGAGAGAGAGAAGAGAGAGAGAGAGGAGAAAGAGAGAGAGAGAGAGAGAGAGAGAGAAGAGAGAGAGAGAGAGAGAGAGAGAGAGAGAGAGAGAGAGAGAGAGAGAGAGAGAGAGAGAGAGAGAGAGAGAGAGAGAGAGAGAGAGAGAGAGAGAGAGAGAGAGAGAGAGAGAGAGAGAGAGAGAGAGAGAGAGAGAGAGAGAGAGAGAGAGAGAGAGAGAGAGAGAGAGAGAGAGAGAGAGAGAGAGAGAGAGAGAGTATGGTTATCGTCACATGGGGAGTACGGGTAGGTAGGGGGAGAGAGCGTGCCTGGATGGGATGGAGGGATGGGGGGGGGGGGAGTCAGCTTGTAGAAGGGGCCATGGAGTAGGGAGGAGTAGGGAGCAGTGGGAAGAGTAGGGGAGGTGGGGAGAGAGTAGGGAGAGGTGGGGAGGAGTAGGGGAGAAGAGGGGAGGAGTAGGGAGAGGTGAGGAGGAGTAGGGAGCAGTAGGGGAGGAGTAGGGAGCAATGGGGAGGAGTAGGGAGGGGGAGTAGGAGTGGGAGTCTGTGTGTGTGGAGGAGGGGGAGAGGGGGAGGGCCCTGGAATCAATACAGCGGAGTTTCCCCTTGCCAAAATCACCCACACTTCCAGCCTGTCTACTTATCGCAATATTCCTCACTTGTGTTTTTCTTGCTCTTCGTGCCTTATTTATCCGTTTTTCTCGCTCGAATTATTATTTTCCTGATCTGTTACGTGTTGGAAGGTATAATTGTTATTTGTTCTTTTTTTCATGTATTTGTGAATATCCATAAATGAACCTTTTTTCGTGGGGTATTTTTCTCGTCTATTTGTGTTTTCTGTTTTGTTTCTAAATCTTCTAATTGCGTTTTCTATTTTCCTGTTTGTTTTCTTCTCTGTCTTGGAATCTCACCGATTTTCTTATTCACTTTTTTCCATTCTCTCCCTCTGTCAAATTCAGATTTCTGTCACTTCTCTTTTATCCATGCATTTATATTCACTTCGATTTTATTTTGTTCCTTATCCAGAAATCCTAACACAAGATCTCTTATCCACTAATCCTAACATCTCTCTTTATCACTATTCGTTATATATGATTTACATTTATTAATTCTACGTTTATTCAATCTTTGTGTTTTTTCTAATCTTTGGGTGCCGTATCTGCTTTTACCTTCTCTCTCTGTCTGTCTGTTTGTCTGTCTGTCTGTCTGCCTGTCTGTCTTTCTGTCTGTCTGTCTGTCTGTCTGTCTGTCTCTCTCTCGCTATCTCTCTCTCTCTATCCCTCTCTCTCCCTCTCTATCCCCCCCTCTCTCTCACTCTCTCTCATACTCTGTTTTTGTTTCTCTCTCACACTATGTGTATACGTGTGTGTCTATCCCCTTCCCTCCTTCTTTCTTTTCTCCTCTCTCTCCCTCTCTCTCTTCCTCTCTTCCTCTCCACGCCACTCCTTCTCTTCCTCTTTTTAATCCCCTCTTCGGTGTCCTTGACTTCTGTTTTTGCTAAATGCGAGTCCCCTCAAACATTCAGGTCCAGCTCCCCTTTTTAATTTTCATCTCGGATATTTTCTTTTTTTTCTGTCGTTTTGTTTTTGTTTTGTTCTATAATTTCTTCCCCCTCTGGCTTTCTGGCTCTCTCTCTCTCTATTCCTGTGTTCGTTCCCCTACCTCTCTCTCTCTCTCTGTGTCTGCCTGTCTGTTTTATAAACTCGTACATAAAGCATATAGACACATATACATATGTTTTGTTTCTTAAATACACATACAAGCACATGTACACACACTCACGAATCTAGTACACTGCATGTAACACTCGCATTCACCAAAATACAATAATGCACAGACACATACATACACATACATCATCATCATCACAGACACACACACACACACACATATATAATGTTATAAATATATATATGAATTTATATATGCACTACAATACATACATACATACATACATATTATATAGTATATAATATATATATAGCATATATATATATATATATGTATAAATTATGATATATAAATATTATACCTATATATGTATAATATTTATATAATGGTATAATATTTATATATGAATACATGAAATATTAATATATAAATAACGAATATATATACTATATATATATACATATACCTCAGTATATATATATTTATTATATATATTATCTATATATATAATATTTATATATAATATGTATATATATATATATATATATTATATATTATATTACCATCACCACACCACACCTAGCACGAATACACCAGCCGGACGACCACACAACCACAGCACAACACACACACACACACATTTTGACACACACACACATATATATATATATATTTATATATATATATATATATATATATATATATTATAAAAATTAATATACATATATAACATATATATTTATATATATACACATATAATCACACACACTGTATATAGTAATGTGTATATGTGTGTAATCTATATGGTAATATATATATATATATATAATATATATATATATTATAAGTATATATAAGTATATATATAATATATAATATAGTATATATATAAATACACACACACACACACACACAATATATATATATATATTATATATATATTAATTTATATATATATATATATATATATATATATATATGTATATATGTGTGTGTGTGTGTGTGTTGTGTTGTGGTGTGTGTGTGTGTGTGTGTGTGTGTGGTGTGTGGGTGTGTGTGTGTGTGTGTGTGTGTGTGTGTGTGTGTGTGTGTGTGGATATATGGAATATCCCTGCTTTCCCCCATGACCCTCCTACTTCTGTTTTAAACAATTTCATCATTACTTTATGCCTTTTGTTCTTTATTGGATAGAAAGAAAGACGGCCTGATAAAAACTGTTTGATAAATAATGAAAATGAATTGACACAAGATGGGATGAATAGTGACAGTAGATAAAATAAATACGGAGTTAGACAGGTATGAAATAAATGAATATGAAGATAATATGAAAATTGAAACAGAACAGTGGATAAAAAGAGATGAATAGAAATACAAATGAGACAGATAAACAAATTCGAAGATAAACAAGCAAATAAATAAACCGAAAAATATGATTCAGATAAACAGAAAAATATTTCCCTTACTAGATAAATATTTAGACATCAAGAACAAAAACGTAAAGTTGCAGATACGAATAGAAAAACACAGATAAAAAAAGACTTTGTTTAAGAATAGAAAGACAGATAGAAAGACTTTGCTTAAGAATAGAAAGACAGATAGAAAGACTTTGCTTAGCAATAAAAATAACAGATAAAAAGACTTTGTCTAAGAAAAGAAAGACATAAAAAGACTTTGTATTAAGAATAAAAAGACATAAAAAAGACTTTGTATTAAGAATAAAAAGACATAAAAAAGACTTTGTATTAAGAATAAAAAGACATAAAAAAATTTGTTTAAGAATAGAAAGACAGATAGAAAGACTTTGTTTAAGAATAGAAAAACATAAAAAGACTATGTTTAAGAATAGAAAGATTAAAATACTTTGTGTAAGAATAGAAACACACATAAAAAGACTTTGTTTAAGAATAGAAAGACAGATAAAAAGATTTTGTTTAAGAATAGAAATATATAAAAGACGTTGTTTAAGACTAGAAAGACATAAAAACAATTTGTTTAAGAATAGAAAGACAGATAGAAAGACTTTGTTTAAGAATTAAAAAAAAAAAAAACAGATAAAAAGACTTTGTTTAAGAATAGAAAGATAGATAAAAAGACTTTGTTTAAGAATAGACAGACAGATAAAAAATACTTTGTTTAAGTATAGAAAAACACATAAAAAGACTACGTTTATGAATAGAAAGACAGATAAAAATATGATTTTTTCTTTACACTTCTTCCTAAATCGATATTCTCTCCCAGGCAAAGGAGATATAATGGTGATTACATGATAGTTCAGCTGCTGCCTTCAATATATTTACATCGGTCATAATCGCTTTCGAACGA
>NW_020868341.1:62504-65004 GCF_003789085.1 Penaeus vannamei
TGATCTCTCCTTATATTTTTAATATTATCACCTTATTTTTATCAGTTATCCTCGTTCTTGTTTGGGGAAAGAAAATGGAAAAGCGATCGAACGCTCCTCAAAGCTTATTGGTCCCGCCGTTTATCGTTAAGAAAAGGGATTGAATAGCACTCAGAAGTTCCCACAGCGGAGGAACACAGACGGAAGAAAGAGGGAAAAGGAAAGGAAAGGGAGGGAAAAGAATAGAAGAACAAGGGGGAAGGAAAAGAAAATGGAAGAAAAAAGGCAATCAGTCAGCCCCCCGTAAAAAAACTCGCCCCGCGGGAGAGGCGGAAGAAAAATCCCCCAGAAATCCCAGCGTTTAACGATTCGTCCCTTGTTTCTCCTCCCGAGCCCCATCGGCGCCGAACGGCCCAACCCACCTCTGACCGTCCAGCCGGGAAAGTTCGTGGGTCTGCTGTTAGCTGACTGGAGAGAAAAGAAGTCCTTGTGTTTTTTTTTTATTTTTGCCTTTTTTTTTTTATTTCAACGTCGATTTCCCCGCCCTTTTCTCTATCTTTCTCTTTTCTTTTTTTAGGGGGGTGGGGGGATTCTGGAAGGGATATTGTTATTGTGGGCGGTCCGGAGAGGTCGGAGGAGCGGGTCTGTCCCCCGTCTCTTCGTTGCGTGACCTTGTTGGGGCCCGAGCACTGCTGTTACACCTGCTCGTGGATCAAAATTAATGACTTGACCATGGTCTTTGGGATCGTGCCTGGGGGTGTTATCCGTTTCATAAATCAATACAGACATTAACACACAAGTTCTTCTTCCCCTCCCTCCTCAATCCCCACCCTTCCTCCCTCCCTCCTCACCCCCACCCTCCCTCCCTCCTTCCCTCCTCACCCCCACCTTCCTCCCTCCCTCCCTCCTCACCCCCACCCTTCCATCCCTCCCCCCTCCCTCCTCACCCCCACCCTCCTCCCTCCCTTCCCTCCCTCCCTCCCTCCCTCCTCCTCCTCCCAACTTGGTCCTCCTCCTCGTCTCTTCCTCCTCCTCCTCACCCACCACGCCTTCCTCCCTCCCTCCCTTTTCCTCCTCCTCTCCTCCTCTCATCCCCTCTTATCCCCCCCTTCCACCCCTCCCCATCTCTCCCTTAACCCGATCTCCATTAAGAATAGCAGTAATAATGAACACAATAATAATAAAGTAACGAGCAAGAGAGGACACAGAACAGCGTGTGCAGCTTTAGTAGCACCCGCCTCCCCCACCCTCTCCCTCCTCTCCCTCCCCCCACCCCCTCCCCCCTCCCCCCCACGCACACCTCCGATCGCGTTGGGTTTTTAATTTGATTGTCCCAACGCAGAATTGCAAAGGCGGGGCGGCGACGGGAATCTCTGGTCGCCGATGGATACGCACTCGCCACTTCTCTTTTTAATTTTCTTTCTTCTTTTTTTTTTTAGTGTTTTAATTTTAGTTTTATTGTTGTTGTTTGTTTGTTGGTTTTTGGGGGGGTTGTTGAGGAGGGCGATATACGCAATTCGCTCTCCTGTCTGCCGGTCGGTCTCTCTCCTCTCATTCATTCTCTCTCTCATTCTCTCTCTCATCTTGTCTCTCTTCTCTCTCTCTTTTCTCTCTCTCTCTCTCTCTCTCTCTCTCTCTCTCTCTCTCTCTTCTCTCTCACTCTCTCTCTCGTCTCTCTCTCTCTCTCTCTCTCCTCTGCTCCTTTTCTTTTTTTGTTGCATGGATGAGCTGAGTTGTGACCATTTTTTTTAGTTGATGTATTACCGTGGGTTCACGTGAGAAGTGACCGGATCAGTGGTCCGTCCTTTAGTGATGGGAGTTTGCGGTCTGTCGCGAATCTGGTCGTGCGAGGTCGTTGTCAGAAGCTGGCTCGTTCTCTGGTTCAAGAATTCGTTGCGTGGTGTTTTGGTCGTTTCTCTGGTCCCAGGTTAACGGTTGTTCATGGTCGTTTGCGTTCTCATGGTCCAGTTACGGTTGTTTCCATGGTCGTTTGGTCGTCCTCTGGTCCAAATTACGGTTTGTTCATGTCGGTTCTCTGGTCAGGTTTACGGTTGTTCTGGTCGTTGTCGTTCTCGTGGTCCAGGTTACGGTTGTTCATGGTCGTTTGGTCTTTTTCTCTGGTCCAGATTAAGGTTGTTCATGGTCGTTCTCGGTCCGAGGTTACGGTTGTTCATGGTCGTTTCGGGATGTTCTCTGGTACAGGTTACGGTTGTTCATTGGTCCGTTTGGTCGTTCTCTGGTCCAGATTAACGGGTTGTTCATGGGTCGTTCTCCTGGTCCAGGTTACGGTTTGTTTCCATGGTCGTTTGGTCGTTCTCTGGTCCAGTTTACGGTTGTTCATGGTCGTTTGGTCGTTCTCTGGTCCAGGTTACGGTTGTTCATGGTCGTTTGGTCGTTCTCTGGTCCAGATTACGGTTGTCACGTTCTCCTGGTCAGGTTACGGTTGTTCATGGTCGTTTTGTCGTTATCCTGGTCCAGATTACGTTGTTCGTGGTCGTTTTGGTCGTTCTCTGGTCCAGAT
>NW_020868341.1:70004-72504 GCF_003789085.1 Penaeus vannamei
TCTCTCTTTCTCTCTCTCTCTCTCTCTATCTCTTCTCTCTCTCTCTCTCTCTCTCTCTCTCTCTCTCTCTCTCTCTCTCTCTCTCTCTCTCTCTCTCTCTCTCTCTCTCTCTATCTCGCTCTCTCTCTTTCTCTCTTTCTATCTCGCTCTCTCTCTCTCTCTCTCTCTCTCCTCTCTCTCTCTCTCTCTCTCTCTCTCTCTCTCTCTCTCTCTCTGTCTCTGTCTCTCTCTCTCTCTCTCTCTCTCTCTTCTCTCTCTCTCTCTCTCTCTCTCTCTCTCTCTCTTCTCTCTCTCTCTCTCTCTCTCTCTCTTTTGTTTTGTTCCCGCAGCTTCCGTTGTCATTTACCTCTGAGACTTGATTTCAGTTCACTAATCATTTTGTTTCCACCGTCCCCTTCCCTTCTCCTGTTCTTCATCTTTGCGTCTTCTCTTTCGCCGTCTTCTTGCTGTCCCCTTCTGCGCTGATCCCTTTTCCTCCTCTGTTTCCTCCTCTTCCTTTCAGTTTTAGTTTCTTCCCCAACCCTTCTTCGGATCATTGTCATTTTCCAATTTTCTCCTCTTCGTCTTCCTTCTGGTTCCCTGATTTTCCCTCTCTGTCGTTCCCTCTTTTCCTCCGACTTTCCTCTCGTCTCTTGTTTCTGCGTGTCCTCCTTCGCCTGGTCTTCTTGCTGTTCGTCCTCGTGGTTCTCCGGTCTGTTAATTTCTCTTCCTTCTGTTATTTTTTTTTTCTCTCTCTCTCTTGTCATTCACCCTTTCGTCGCTTCGTTTCTTTCCCGACCCTTGCTTACTTGTTTATTATTCTTTATCCTACTATGCTTATCCTTCATTATTATCACCCTCTGGTCAGTCTTTCTTTTCGTCTTTGTCTCCTATTCTCCCTTCCCCCCTCTTTCCTCGCTTATCAGTTTTATTATCTTGTATGTTACAAACTTTATCCTTTATCCTTATCACTATCTGGTGTCTTTCGCTTCCTCTTTGTTTCCCTCCTGTTTTCCCGCTCTTTCTCTTCCATCTCTCTTCCATTTCCTCCTCCTCCTCTTCATTTTCCTCCTCCTCATTTTTCTCCTTCGCTTCCTCCTCCTCCTCCACTCCTCCTCTCTCCTCCTCCGTTTCCACCTCCTCCAGAGTGAGTAAATTTTCGGATGTAATGGATGGGAAACTTTCTTGCGCTCATTACTCACGTCTCGGCTGTCACAATTTTAGATTTATTACTATAACTTCAAAGAGCAATTTTCTTTGTTGTTTTTTATTACAAATGGCTTGCCATAGTCCCGGCTGCCGGCGGCATTGTCTTTACTGCGCGGGACGGGACGGGAAACCTGCCCTCGGATTGGCGGGGCGGCGGCGGCGGGGTCGTGGGCGGGGGGGATGCGGGGCGGCGGAGGCTTTCCGCGGCTTCCCTGCGCTTCGCCGTCGAAGGCCTGCTGGGGGAGGCTTCCGGGGCTTGGGCTTGGCTTCGGGTTTTTTGGGAGTGTTGATTTTGTTGCTGTTGTTGATATGGATTTTTGGTTTTAGTTTTTATTATACTACATACTTAATGCGCTCCTCTTGGTTTCCCTCCTGTTTTGCTCTTTCTCTTCCATCTGTCTTCCATTTCCTCCTCCTCCTCTTCATTTTCCTCCTCATTTTTCCTTCGCTTCCTCCTCCTCCTCCACCTCCTCCTCCTCCTCTCGTTTCCACCTCCTCCAGAGTGAGTAAATTTTCGGATGTAATGGATGGGAAACTTTCTTGCGCTCATTACTCACGTCTCGGCTGTCACAATTTTAGATTTATTACTATACTTCCAAAGAGCAATTTTCTTTGTTGTTTTTATTACAAATGGCTTGCCATAGTCCCCGGCTGCCGGTGGCATTGTCTTTACTGCGCGGGACGGGACGGGAAACCTGCCCTCGGATTTGGCGGCGGCGCGGCGGGGTCGTGGGCGGGGGGCGGTGGGCGGGGCGGCGGCGGAGGCTTTCCGCGGCTTCCCCTGCGCCCTCGCCGTCGAAGGCCTGCTGGGGGAGGCTTCCGGGGCTTGGGCTTGGCTTCGGGTTTTTTGGGAGTGTGGGTTTTGTTGCTGTTGTTGATAGTGGTTGGTGTGGTCGCTGGTGTTGGTGTTTTAGCCTTTCGTTTATGTTATTGTTATGAAAATTGTTCATATCATAATGATAATTATTGCCATTATTATATATTTTTTGTCATTATTATTATTGAAGTTGCTTTTACTGTATATCATCTTATCATTTTTATTTGATCACTATTATTATCATTATTATTATCATTAAATACTGTTACTGTTACTATTTTTACTATTATTATTACTGTTACTGTTATCATTCTCATTCCTATCATCATGATTGCCATTACTTCTGCTCTTATTATCTTCTCCATTGCTTCCTTTCCTTTCCCGTTGCCTTAAGCGGCCCTTCCCTCCGCCGCTGGCCTTCCGCCGCGCCTCCGAGCATCGATCCCGAGCACGTGCGCCGCCTTACGTAATGTCAACAGCGTCCGCAATACGTGG
>NW_020868341.1:80004-85004 GCF_003789085.1 Penaeus vannamei
GGGTAGGGGGGTGGTTTGTATGTTTGCGTTTTTTTTTTTTTTTTTTTTTTTTTTGGGGGGGGGTGGATTGTGAGGGATGTGTGTGTGTGTGTGTGTGTGTGTGTACGTACGTGTGTATGTATGTATATATGTGGAGATGGGGGTAAGGGAGTGTGGTGGGGGAGGGGAGGGAGGGAAGAAGGGGTTTGCGAGGGATGGGGTGAAGCTTAGTTTGTGAAGAGAGGCGCTGGCATGTGTATTTATGGGATGGTGGGCCCGTGTGTGCGCGTTTATAAGTAAGTCTTTATGTATGTTTATAAGTATTTATGCTCTCGTGAGTATTCTCCTGTTCGGGCGTTGGACTGTATCCGCGCGCGGTGTGCGTGTACGTGTGAGAGTGCACCTCGAAGTGTTTGCGGCGATCCAGAAAGGCTGCGAGAGGTTAAGAGAGTCAAGCAGGCGGAGGGGGAGGAGGAAGGGGAAAGGGGAGGAGGGAAGGGGAAGGGGAAGGGGAAGGGAAGGGGAAGGGAAGGGGAGAGAGAGAGCCGCCCCGGGAATGGTTTGTGTATGACCGCGGCGTCACATGCACACGAGCGTCCGTATTTTCAAACAATTGCGCGCGAGTGTATGTGTGCGGGAATGAGGGCACGCGTATGAATGCTAATCAGATGGGGAATGCATGCCCTCCCCTCCCCTCCCCGCCCTCCCTCCCGCCTCCCCGTCTTTTAAGCAACACTGATGCAAGGGACGGCGCCCGAGGACTGCGGGACGCGCTCAGGAACCAGGTAGATAGTAGATGGGCGAGCGGGTGAGGAGAGGGCGAGGTGGGCGCGGGGCAGGTGGGGCAGGGGGGCTTCTTTTAGGGTTTTTTGGGGGGTGTTTAGGTGGTTAGGAGAGGGCAGCAGGTGTGGGTATCAGGTGGCTTGCAGACGGCGAGGTGACGGTCGTGTAGTAAGCAAGTTAGCCAGGTGGCAGGCAGGTGGCAGGCAGGTGGGCAGCACATCAAGCGTTCTCACCTTGGAGCCACAACCGCCGCCCACGCGCCTGTCTCCGAGACATGAAATAATGGGCGTGGACACGGAATCATCCAGCACCCGCAGAAATTGTATTCAAACAGCCAAGTCTTATCCGTTGGCGAGTCTCGGGCATCGGGCATTCGAACGCCCATGAGCGAGGTCATTCCGTCGGCGACGCGAGGGAGGAAAAGGAGAGAGAAAAGGCTGAGAAAAGAGAAGAGAAAGAAAGAGAGAAGAGAGATAGAGAGAGCAGAGAGAGAGGAAAAAAAAAGAGGAGAAGGAGTAAGAGGAGATGGAGGAAAAGAAAGGAGAGAGAGAGACAGAGACAGAGACAGAGACAGAGACAGAGACAGAGACAGAGACAGAGAGGGAGATAGAGAAAGGAGAGAAGAAAATACCTTTCCTATAGGAGTTGTTTTACCGGCGGAAAGACGATTCTGCCGGCCACGCCAAGGTTCGTTTCACCGCGATGGGGGAAAAAAAAATAACTCGAACAGCGACCCCCCAAAGGTGTTCCAGTTGGCGACGCGAAGACCCGTTGTACCCGTGTCCGAATTTCGTCTCGGGAGCCACGGGGAAATGCGGGTTTCACAGCTGATGGAAGACTGGGTGTCCGCAGCGCCCGATATTTTGTAATCCAGTGCAAGGGGGTTTTGCCGGCGATGGGAACGCTTCGACACTGACGCTGTATAATGATGATGATGGAAAATGAATAATAAGAATTAATTATTATTATTTAGGTTTTTTTTTTTTTTTTTCATTGTCAACTTTATCATTTATTATTATTATTGGTTATTGTTGTCTTTATTAGTGGCATTAATGATATATTCGTTATTTTAGTGTTTTTTTTTCATAATTCTTAAATTTTCCTTTGATAATTGCTATTATTATTATCGGTCCTAATTATTATTTTAGATGTTCTTAATGTTCAGTTAAAACTAGTATTGTTAGTATTGATGATAGTGATAATGATAAAAATTATGTTGGTTATGATGATAATGTTAATGATTATACTGATGATGATTATGAGGAAAATAAAGGTAATAATGAGGCGATAATGATGGTAATAATGATAATGATAATACTGATGATAATAATAATTGTAATGATATTTATTATTGTTGTTAACATTATTGTTTTTATTCATTTCATGAAAATTATTATTATTATTGTTATTATTATTATTGTTTTATTGTTTATTGTTTTATTGTTATCATTATTTTGATTATTGTTATTATTACTGCTAATATTACTATTACTATTATTATTACACTATCATTTTCTACTTCTCCTTCCGCCTATTATCCCCTATCCTCTTCCACCCCTTCTCTTCTTCCTCTTCTTTTCTCCCTCCTCTTTCTTAGTCTTCCACCTATTCTTCCTTCTTCACTTATTCTTCTTCCTTCACCTATTCTTCCTCCTCCAATTATTCTTCCTCCTCCAATTATTCTTCCCCCTTCGCTTATTCTTCCTGCTCCACCCTTTCTACCTTTGCCTCCTCCTCTTCTCCGTCTTTCTTCTCTTCGCATTCTTATCCCCCGCCTTCCCGGCTCCATTCGTCACGGTGCGGTGTGAGTGGGAAAGAACACTCACAGAGATCACGCACCCCGGCCTTTTTCGTGGAACGCGCACGCACGCACGCACGCACGCACAGTCACAGCTTGCTTGCAGTCATACATATGCACATGCGGTCACAGTCACGCGCACGCAAGCACATGTACTGACAGGGTAACGCATCTACATTCGATTGTTGTCACACTCTGTTTCTGTTTTTATTGGTCTCTTTCATTTTCTCTCTTTCTCTTTCTTTTCTCTCTCTCTCTTTCTTTTCTCTCTTTCTCTCTTCTTTTCTCTTTTCTCTCTTTCTCTCTTTCTCTCTTTCTCTCTCTCTCTCTCTCTCTTCTCTCTCTCTCTCTCTCTCTCTCTCTCTCTCTCTCTCTCTCTCTCTCTCTCTCTCTCTCTCTCTCTCTCTCTCTCTCTCTCTCTCTCTCTCTCTCTCTCTCTCTCTCACTCTCCTCTCTCACACTCCCTCCCTCTCTCACACTCCCTCCCTCTCCCCTCCCTCTCCTCCCTCCCCTCTCCTCCTCTCCCTCCTCCCTCCCTCTCCCCTCCACTCCTCCTCCCTCTCTCACTCTCACTCTCTTCCCTAATTGCACGTGCATTCCCGCTGCGCCTTCCCCCCAAGACAAAACACGAACGGCAACACACGAACGAACGACACACACACTAGAGGTGTGAACTGGCGGGAGAGTTGGAGTCGAGAAAAAGGAAAAGGTGGGGGGGGTTGTAGGCGGGAGTGAGGGAGGGAGAGAGGGTGCCCGCAGGAGGGATAGGGTGGGAGGTAGGGTAGGTGGGTGGTTAGGAGAGGGAGGGCGGGCAAAGGGAGATAGAAAGGTAACGAGAGAGCGAGAGAGAGAGAGAATAGAGAGAGCGAGAGAGAGAGAGAGAGAGAGAGAGAGAGAGAGAGAGAGAGAGAGAGAGAGAGAGAGAGAGAGAGAGAGAGAGAGAGAGAGAGAGAGAGAGGAGAGCGAGAGAGAGAGTGAAAGAGCGATTGAGAGCGAGAGAGCGAGAGCGAGAGCGAGAGCGAGAGCGAGAGCGAGAGCGAGAGCGAGAGGAGAGCGAGAGCGAGCGAGAGCGAGAGCGAGAGCGAGGCGAGAAGCGAGAGCGAGAGCGAGAGCGAGAGAGAGAGAGAGAGAGAGAGAGAGAGAGAGAGAGAGAGAGAGAGAGAAGCTTTCCAGTGGGAGTTGTTGTAATTAGCCCAGGGAACGCTTGCTTTCATTATGTCGGGCCGTGATATTATTATTCCCGGTTCATTATCGCTTTCTATCCCGGTGTTTTTTTTATGTTTCTGTTTTTGTTCATTGGTTTTGTTCTGTCTGTCTGCCTTTGTCTCTCTCTCTCTCTCATTCGTGTCTTTCTTTCTTTCTCTCTTCCTTTTGTTCTTTCTTTTTTCTTATTTCATTGGATTCTTCTCTGTCTTACTTTTTCTTTCTTCTATATCCTTTTTCTTTCTTCTTTTGATTATCCCATGTCACATATTTGGTTCTTATTTATTTATTCATTTACGTATTCTTTATTTATTTCCGGCTTGTGCATCGAAACGAAATAGTTAGACTAAATATTCATTCCGTTTCATTTATTTACTCAATTATTTCCTTATGCAACGAGGCACCTGACCTAGAGTGCCAAGTGGTGCCGTGGTAGCGCTTTCGTCTGGCTATCTTGCTGACGTGCGTTCGAGTCCCGTGCAAGGTCTATGTAGTATTTATATAGACCTTGTTCCCGTGCACCGCCAGTGGATGGTCACCCCGGCCATTCCTCGCACGCAGGGGGTAGTTTAGAAGCGTAATTAACAGACAAGCTACAATTTGACTGGTGTCATAAGAGAGCCTGTCACCAACAAACCCTAAATTATTGTTATATTATTGTTGATATTATTATTGTTATTATTATTATTATTATTATTACTATATTATAATTTTTATTTATTATTATATTATTATTATTATTATTATTATTTCTCTCTTGCGACTTCTTGCGTGGTTCGTCTTCAGCGCGGGGTCGGCGACTGGCGTGGTTTATGGTACGTCTGTTCGGCGGTTTATGATGCGGTGGTTGTGGGTTTAATTGGCTCTCGCGTTACAGTGAATGGTGGTTGGGCTTCGGTGGTGTGGCGTGGTTTATGATGCGGTGGTTGTGGGTTTAATTGCCCTCTCTTTGAATGGTAGTTTGGCTTCGGATGGTGTGGTGGTTTATGATATGGTGGTTGTGGGTTTAATTGGCTCGCGCGTTACAGTGAATGGTAGTTGGGCTTTCGATGTTGTGGTGTGGTTTATAATAAGGTGGTTGTGGGTTTAATTGGCTCTCGCGTCACAGTTCGATGTTGTGGTGTGGTTTATAATAAGGTGGTTGTGGGTTTAATTGCCTCTCTTTGAATGGTAGTTTGGCTTCGGATGGTGTGGCGTGGTTTATAATGCGGTGGTTGTGGGTTTAATTGCCTCTCTT
>NW_020868341.1:90004-100004 GCF_003789085.1 Penaeus vannamei
TTCCCCTCCCCTTTTTCCCCCTTCCCTCCCTATTCTCCCTATCCCTCCCATTCCTTCCTCCCTTTCCCTTCCCTTCCTTCTCACATTCTCCTCCCCAATCCGTCCTCTCTCATTCTGCTTTTCCCTTCCCTTCCCTCCCAACCTTCTTCCTCCCCCTCCCTCATTCTTTCCCATTCCCTCCTCATTCCTCCTCCTTCCTTCCCCTTCCTCCTTCCCTTCCCCTCCCCTTCTCCTTCCCTTCCCTCCCTTCCCTTCCCTTCCCTCCCTTCCCTTCCCTTCCCCTTCCCCTTCCCAGCCTCCCTCCGTCTCGCCCACCACAACACAAAGAGCGTGACTCATACACGCAGGTGCGAGAGGACTGCGCGAATCTTTTTTTTTCTCCGGGCATTCCCACTTTAAAAGGCAGCGGTTATCGCAAATAAAATCAGCTGGATAACTAGGAGAGGCCAGGTGAGGCCAGGTGAGGGTAGGGAGACGCCGAGGGAGAGTGAGATATGAGTTGAGTGGGTGAGTTGAGTGGCTGGGGTGGGAAAGTGGGTGGGTTGTGAGGGAGAGAGAGGGAGTGGGAGGGGGGGGAAGGAGTGGAGTGGGAGGGAGGGAGGGAGGGAATAAAGGGAGAGAACAAGAAGGAGAGGAATGAAGTGAAGAAGCAGGGAAGGGAAAAAAGTTATACATATATAGTCAGAACACAGACAGTCAGACGCACAGATGTAAGAATAGGCATCAGAGTAAGAGTAGAGAGGGAGGGAAGAAGAGAGAGAGAGAAAGAGAAAGAGAAAGAGAAGAGAAGAGAAAGAGAAGAGAAAGAGAAAGAGACAAGGCAAAGAGAAAGAGAAAGAGAAAGAGAAAGAGTAAGAGGAAAGAGAGAAAGAGAGAGAGAAGAGAGAGAGAGAGAGAGAGAGAGAGAGAGAGAGAGAGAGAGAGAGAGAGAGAGAGAGAGAGAGAGAGAGAGAGAAGAGAGAGAGAGAGAGAGAGAGAGAGAAAGAAAAATCCGGTGGCCGTCCTAACGTTTGATTTCTCCACTTCCCAGGTTTGGTATCCTGCTCTCCCGGTGTATCCTGCCGCTGTGGATCCCGAGCGAGCGAGTCCTGGGCCGCCGTGAGATCCTTTGGTGGCTCTTTTAATCCTTCTTTTGGGTTGATTTTCTCCGCCTGGTTATGGCCTCTTATCTTTTTTATCTGTTTGTCTTGCCAGGCTTCTTTCTGTTGTTTCTTTTTTTTTTCTTTTTTCTTTCTGTTTTCTTTTTTTTCCTCTCATTCTGTCGTCTATTTTTTGTCTGCCTTTATCCTTTGCCCCTCCCTTCCACTTCACCATCCCCCTTACCTCTTCCCCCCCCCCTTCCTCTTCCCTCTCCCCCTACCTCCCTTTTCTCCCCCTCTCGCCTTCCCCTTCCACCCAACCCCCTCTCCCCCTCCCCTTCCCCTCCTCCCCACACCCTCTCACCCTTTCCCCTACTCTCTCCCTCCCTTCCCCTTACCCTCTCTTCTTCACCCCTTCACCCCTCTTCCCCCACCCCTTCCCTCCTTCCCCTCCCCTTCCCCTCACCCTCCTCCCCCTTCCCCTATCCCCCCTCCCCCCCCCCTCCCCCTTCCCTCTCTCCCCCCCCTCCTCTCCCCCGCCCCCCGCTTCACCCGCGAAGCCACAAGGCGCGTGCAGCAATGCCGCGCTCGGGCGACCCAGCGCGCCGACAGCAGCCAAAGGCAAGAACAGCTGGCTTGATGCGGTCTCTCGTAGATATGCTGATCGATCCGAGCGTCATTTCGATTCGTTATTGTTCGTTATTGCGGCGGGATGCTCGGCGTTTAAGGAGGGTTTGTTGATGTTTTTTTTTTTGGGGGTGATTATTTTTTTTTTTTTTTGTTGTTAGTTGAGGGGGGCAGGTGGCCGTTTTATTTAAGGATTTTTTATTTGTTTTTTGGGGGGATTATCTTTTTTTTTTGGGGGGGGGGGGCAGGTGGCCGTTTTTAAGGAGGGTTTTTTTTTTTATTTTTTTTGGGGGTGATTATCTTTTTTTTGGTGGGGGGGTTGGGGGGGGGGTTGATTTGAGGGGGGCAGGTGGCCGTTTTAAGGAGGGTTTGTTTATTTGTTTTTTGGGGGAATTATATTTTTTTTTTTTTTTGGGGGGGGGGTTGATTTGAGGGGGGCAGGTGCCGTTTTAAGGAGGGTTTGTTTTATTTGTTTTTTGGGTGATTATCTTTTTTTGGGGGGGGGGGGTTGGGGGGGCAGGTGGCCGTTTTAAGGAGGGTTTGTTTATTTGTTTGAGGTGATTATTTTTTTTTTTTTTGGGGGGGGGTGGATTTGAGGGGGCAGGTAGGGGGGGATGCTTTTTATTCATTTATTTTTAAGGGATTGTCTTTCTTTTCTTTTTATTTTTTTGTTGTTGTTGTTGTGTTTAAGTGTTATCTTTCTCTTTCTTTTTCTGGTTTGGCTTTGAGGGGGGGCAGGTGGGTGGGGGTGGGGGGGGGCCTATTTGGTTTGTTCATGTTTAGATCATTGGTTTAGTCATGGTGGTTGTTATTGTTTGTTCACTTTTGAGTTACTTTTGATATTATAGTTTATTGTTATTATTGTTATTATTATTATATTTGTTATTATTATTGTTTTATTATTAATATTATTATTATTTATTTGATTATTATATCCATTATTTTGTATTATTATGACAATTGTATATTATTATGAATTATGATAATTATGGTAATCATCATCATTATTGTTGTTTTGTTGTTTTGTTTTGCTGCTGTTGTTATTATTATTATTAGTCATTATTCATCATCATCATATTATCATCATTATCATATATCATCATTATCATTATATATTATTATTATTACCATTTCATCACCATCGTCATTTCCGATCATTATCATCATCATTCCGGAAAGCGCCACCGGACGGACGGATACCTTTCCTGGTACGGCAGCTGGTACCCTCGTTCGGACCCAGCGTACCGGGGGCCCGTGTCACGTGGTACGCTCCGCTGCTCGGCTGCCGGTACGCGGGCGGTGCTCTCGGAGGCGCCTGTGGATTTCGACGTGTTCGGCCGCTGTGTGTGGAGGAGCCAGTGGGTCGCCCGGGGCCCTCGGCTGGCAGGGTACATTGTTCGCCGCCCCTCTCCCCTCCCTACCTTCTTCTTCTTCCCTACCTTCTTCTTCTTCCCCTCTCTTCTTCTTTCCTTCCCTTACCTTCTTCTTCTCTTCCCCCTCTTTCTCGCTCCTTCCCCTCTTTCTCTTCCTCCTTCTCTTCCCCTTGCTTTTTCTTCATTACCCTTCCTCTTCTCTTTCTTTTCCCCTTCATCTTCCTCTCTTCCCCTCCCCTTTCTTTTCCTCTCTCCTTTCCCCTTCCTCTCCCCCGTCTCCCCTTTGCCCTTCTCCCCTTCTCCCCTTCCCCTCCCTCGTCCTCTCTCCTTGCCCCTCTCCCCTTCCTCTCTTCCCCTCTTTCGGAAGGGAAGCGGTCTCCAACAGCAGGAAGGGAAAACTGCTTCTCCGGGAATGGACAGGATACAGTGCGGGTATGGTGTCCCTCGCCCTTCGCCTCATGGCACAGGGCGTGGAGTGCCCCCCCCCTCCCCCAGGTACATTCCCCTAGGTTCACTGTCCGGCGCCGTAGCCTCGGGTTCCGGGTGGGCTCCGCGACCCACCCCAGCCCACCACGTGCGTGCTCCGACACCCACCGAGAGTTAGTTACAGCGATCGGGGTTCAGCCGGAGCCCACACAGCGAGCGCCGATTGTATTTTGAATACAAGAAGCGCGGATCATGGGCTGCTCAGCCCCACAGCACCTCCACATATCTTGGGTACAGCACCTCCCCCATCCCTCTCCCCGCGCCCCTCCTCTCCTCCTTCCATCTTCTTTCTTCCCCCTTTTCCTTCTTTCTTCTTCCTTCCGTTCTCCTCCTATTTTTCCTCCCTTCTACTTCCTCTCCTCTCCCTCCTTCTATTTTTCTCCTCCCTCCCTCCTCTTTTCTCCTAAACTCTCCTCTTCCTCCCCTCTCCTCCCCCTCCCTCCCTACTTCTCCTATTTTTCCTCCTCCTTCCTCCTTCCCTCTCTTCCTCCTCTCCTCCTTCTCCTTCCTCCTTCTCCTCCTCCTCCTCCCTCTCCCTCTCCGCCCCCCATCGGTCAGTATCGAAGTCTGGGCAGTAGACGCGCGCGCACCCTGTGTTAATTACAGGTCCGGAGACACCACTGTTTATCGTGCGGGACCAGCGAATGCCCGGGCCCGCCACGCGATCACCCGGATGAACACGTCTCCAGCGGCTGAACGTTGAACTTGTGAACGCCCGGGCTGAACCTTCAGCCTGCCCTTCTGAAGAGAGATTTTTTTTTTTTTTTTCATCTCTGGTTGTTTGGGGTCTCTCTCGTCTCTCTTTTCTGTCTTTTTCTTTCTTATTTTCTTTCTCTTTCTCTGTCTGTCTGTCTGTCTTTCTCTCTTTCTCTCTCTTTCTCTCTCTCTCTCTCTCTCTCTCTCCTATCTTCTCATCTCCTCTCTCCCTCTCATCTCTCTCTCTCTCTTCGTTCTCGTTCTCGCCTTTTTTTATGTTTGTTTGGGGGCAATTACCATTTTTTATTTAAGGTTTCCAGTTCTTTCAGAGTAAGTGCATTGGCTGGCGCCGTGCAACATTTTTATGCAAATTATGTGATTATATTTATATTGATCAATGATTTGATGTTGACAGGAGCAAAATTTGCAATAAAGATATGATAAGCAATACTGGAAATAACTTTGATGGAGCAGATTAGAACAACGGGAGATCAGCGCTCATTTTAAAATCACTTAATGCATTGCCCTTAGTGCACTATTCGGTCATCTGTTGTCCATCCTTAAATTGCATTATTCGGGCAAATTGATAAGGGAGTCATTCCAAGAATCTAATGCCGTCCGTTCCCTTGGTGAGGGAGAGGGAGAGGGAAAGGGAGGGAGGGAGGGAGGGAGGGAGGGGAGAAGGTAGAGGAGAGGGAGAGGAAGGGAGAGGGGAGGGGAGAGGAGAGGGAGAGGCAGACGGAGGGGGAGAGGGAGAGGCAGACGGAGGGGAGAGGTAGAGGCGACGGAGGGGGGAGAGAGAGAGAGAGAGAGGAGAGAGAGAGAGAGAGACAGGAGAGAGAGGAGAGAGAGAGAGAGAGAGAGAGAGAGAGAGAGAGAGAGAGAGAGAGAGAGAGAAACAGAGAGAGAGAGAGAGACAGAGAGAGAGAGAGACAGAGAAAGAGAGAAAGAGAGAGGGAGGGAAAAAAAATCGTCGGTGTCTATATGCTAATACCAAACGGAACCACGGTAATGATTTACATATGTAATGGCGTTGATTATGATTCTCTTCAATATTGTAACCTCGGTGCCCCGTATGGTAATGTCCACTGTAATTGCTTGGCTAAACAAGCGAACGCGTCGGCAATGCTGATGTTTCGGAGGAAGGAGGAGGACGGGGGGGGGGGTATTTTCTTGGGGGTGGGGTGGGTGGGGGTTTCTTTTTCGTCGGATTCTGACGGAAGGGGGTGGAAGGAGGGGTTGGGGGGGGGGTGCTAGGGCTAGGAGGCAATTAGTTCGCTCTCTCGCCGCTCCCCGTACACACAGACGCACACACACGCACACACACACACCACACACACACACACACACACACACACACACACACACACACACAACACACACCACACACACACACACAGCTCCCCCCCCCCCCTCCGCCCCCCCACGCGCTCGATAGGCCTAATCGAGCGGAGAAAAGAGAGAGGGAGGCAGAGGCCGAGAAGCGAAGCAGGATGAGAGAGAGAGAGAGAGAGAGAGAGAGAGAGAGAGAGAGAGGAGAGAGAGAGAGAGAGAGAGAGAGAGAGAGAGAGAGAGAGAGAGAGAGAGAGAGAGAGAGAGAGAGAGAGAGACAGGAGGAGAGAGAGGAGAGAGAGAGAGAGAGAGAGAGGGAGAGAGAGAGGAGAGAGAGAGAGAGAGAGAGAGAGAGAGAGAGAGAGAGAGAGAGAGAGAAGAGAGAGAGAGAGAGAGAGAGAGAAAGTGAAATTCAAGAAGAGGACAAATGTGAAAATCGAGAGAAAAGGGAGTTCAATACAGACCATAACGCCGTCTCGTTTGTCGTGCTTGGGGGTAGGGGGGGGGCGGTAGGAGGGTAGGGGCGGTACGGGAGGGGTAGGGGGCGGTAGGGAGGGTAGGGGGACTTCGTTGGAGGAGGGGGTGAGGTAGAGAGACCAGCTTGAGGGAGGGAAGAAGGGAGACTAGTTTAAAGGAGGGGGTGAGGGAGAGAGACCATGTTGAGGGGAGATTAGCGTGAGGGAGTAGGAGTGAGACTAGCTTAAGGGAGGGGGTGAGGGAGGGAGACTAACTTAGGGGAAGATGAGGGAGGAAGGTAGTCTTGAAGGAAGGTGAGGTGGGTGAGTGAGGGAGGCTAGCTTGAGAGAGAGAGTGAGGGAGGGAGACTGACTTGAGGGAGGGGAGGGAAGGGAGAGAGACTGACTTGAGGGAGATGAGGGAGGGAGATGAAATTGGAGGGCTGGATGGAGGGAAGGGAGGGAGGGACTGACTTGATGGAGGGACTGGAGGGAGGGAAGGGAGAGAGGACTGAATTGAGGGTGGGGAGGGGATAGGTGAGGGAGGGAGTACTATCTGGAAGGAAAAGATGAGAAATTGCCAGAGAAGTCCCGTGATTCTTGGCTGTTGGATTGTATGGGTGAGAAGAGGGGGAGGAAGGTAGGGGGAGGGAGGCATGGGGAATAATGGGCGGGGAAGGGGACCTTCTCTGCCAAAAGAGGGGGAGGAAAGGTTAGGGGGAGGGGGACCTTCTCTGCCATGGCACGGAGTTCACGGAGTTGACTGAGGGACATTTGACACGTGCGGAGGGAGAGGCGCTGGAGATGGGAAGTTAGAAGGGAGGGGGGGGGGAGGCAGGCGGAAAGACAGGTTGATTGGCTTGGATGTCTGGTCCATGGAAAAAGCAAGACAGACAGACAGACATATAGAGGAAGAAAGAGAACGACATAGATAAGAGAGACAGACAGACACGTACGTACACAGATGCAAAAGAGAGAGAGAGACAGACAGACAGACAGACAGACAGACACACAAAAAGACTTAACCTTAGGCAGACGGCCAAACGCACAAGTAGTCCGATTGCCAGACAACAGGCAGAGGAGTGCAGGCTGGCAGGTAGACAAGCAAACACTTGAATTTGAATGGACCCCTATTTGAGAAGGCGAATCACATCAAACAGAATGCGGCAGCCTTCTGACAGCCCCGTCGGCCCGTCCCATTGAGAGCCCTCATTTGGATTGATAAATTGATTGATTGATGAACAAAGTTTTTTGCTCTCATTTGGGGGACCGAACATCTTGCTCACCAAGATATGGCCCGATGGGACTGAGGGTGGAGGGAGCGAGGGGAGCCATAGACTATGCACACGAATGTGCAACAACGCATGCGCGCGCGCGCACACACACACACACACACACACACCACACACACACACACACACACACACCACACACACACACCACACACACCACACACACACACACAACACACGCACGCACACGCACGCACACGCACCACACACGCACACAGCACGCACACACACGCACACACGCACGCACGCACACACACACACACACACACACACACACACACACACACACACACACCACACACACACCACACACACACACACACACACACACACCACACACCACCCCTTCCACCCCACGCTTTTTCACTTCCACGCAGCTTTAACGGGCGCGTGACGGCGCGCGGGCGGCGGCGATCCCAGCGGCGAGATAAGCAACCTCCGCAACGACAAAGCCCATAACGAAAACGAGAGCGACACAAAGACGCGGCCGGGACAATGGCGAAGAAAATGAGAATATAAAAACAATTGCAACTTGCCCGGACAAAGCCTGAATGTATCTTTTACTCCTCCTGCATTGAGCGGAGTCGTCCATTTAGGAGTAATCGCACGGGCGCACGAACCGGCACGCCCGCCCTGCCCCCTGCCCCTGCCCCTCTTCAGCACGTACAGGCACGCCATAGCACGGCTGGGGGTCGCGATTGCCGACGGCCCGGCCATCCCTCGCAGCTGACTGCCACAAGGCTATCGCGTTTCAACAGCCATGCACTTGTTTATTCCCGTGGCTCTGGGTGCAGGTGGGGCCCGGGGGGGGGGGGGGGGACGGACCGCTCGGGCGCCGGTTTAGGGCCACTCCTTGGCCACGCCGCGTCCTCCGTCAGTCAGCGTAGTTGGGCGTAGTCGGACGCAAGGTCTGAATAAGTACTTTTATAGACCTTGTTGGGTTTTGAGTCCCGCTGTGGTAGGTTATGACTCGTGACAGATGATGCGGTCATGTGCCAGAAGAGGCGCGGATTTGACATTTTTGTAAGCTGAAAGTGACAGATTTGCAAGCTGAAGGTGAGGCCAAACGGAGCGTAGGCAGCGCGTATTATCAACCGCAGGGGGGCACACGCAGCCGAACGTCGGCGCGTTTATCACTCGTCGGATCGCTCGATTATGACGCAATTGTCCGCCCTTCGTCGCGTCGTCGGGCGGCCGAAGGAAGGGAGTCGCGCGGCTGCAGTTCGGCGCTGTTCCCGCCGGCGTCGCTGTAGGGTCGAGGAGCCGCTGATTTACCGCGCGACTGCAGGAGAACGTGCGAGTGTGACAACTGTGATTGACGCGAGAGGGCGAGTGCGATCGTATTTTGCGTGAATAATGTGGCAGTTGGTCGAGTGACAGATGGCGGAGGACGTCCATCTGGAGGAGGAACGGCGACTGCAGTGCTTGTAGGGCGGTTGGTGTGGCTGTGAGTGTACAGTCTTTCTCTCACTCTTCTTTCTATCTCTATCTCTCTCCGCCACCCTCTCCTCTATCCCTCTCTCTCTTCTCTCTCTCTCTCTCTCTCGCTCCTCTCTCTCTCTCTCTCTCTCATCGTCTCTCTCTCTCTCTCTCTCCTCTCTCTCTTCTCTGAGGACGGTGAACGTAGTTGTCCGAAGCTCTACGCTCTCTCTCCTCTCTTTTCTCTCCACTCACTCTCTCTCTTCTCTTTTCTCTCTCTCTTCTCTCTTCGCTCTCCTTTTCTTCTTCTCTTTTTTTTCTTCTTCTCTTTCACTCTATCCCCTCTCCCCCCATTTCTCACTTCCCTTCTCCTTAACGCTCTCTCCTCTCTCTCTCTCCCTCGGCGCTCGTTCCCGCCACCACTTTACCCTAAGCCTCCCTCCCTCTTCTCTCCCACTCCCTCTCTCTCCCTCCTTTCTCTCTCCGCTCTCCTCTCCATCTCCCTTGTTCCTTCCTCATCTCTTCGGGGCTTGCCTTTCTCTTCCTCCTCTCGCGTCCCGTCTCGCTCGTAGACCCTCCTCCTCCTGCGCTCAGCCTCCCTCCTGCGCGCGCTGACTCTCTCATCCCTCTCTCTCTCTCTGTTTTTTGAATCGTGAATTGGCGTGGTTCCCCACCTCACTCCCCTCCTCCTCCTCCCTCTTATTGCTTCTCCGATATCAGTATTAACCAGTTGTTGCAGCAAACCGTTCCTCTGTTTGTGTTACTTTATCAGCACGCGGCGGAAGCCCACTTTTGATGCATAAATTACTATCGTCATTACCCTACGCTGATTTTTTTTCCTCTCTCGCTCTTCTCTCTCTTCTCTTTCTCTCTCTGTCTGTTCTCTCTCTCTCTCTCTCTCTCTCTCTCTCTCTCTCTCTCTCTCTCTCTCTCTCTCTCTCTCTCTCTCTCTCTCTCTCTCTCTCTCCCTCTCCCTCTCCCTCCCTCCCTCTCCCTTCTCCCTCCCTCCCTCCCTCCCTCCCTCCCTCCGTGTTCCCCTCTCCTCTCCTTCTCCCTCCCCCTCTCTCTCCTCTCCTCTCCCCTCTCCCTCCCTCCCTCCCTCCCTCTCCCTCCCTCCCTCGCCTCCCTCCCTCTCCCCTCCTCCCTCTCCCCTCCCTCTCCCTCTTCCCGTAACACCTTCGTTTGCGGCGGTGAGCGAGGAGTAATAAACAGTGTGTTGATTTTCCGTCCGTCGAGCAAAT
>NW_020868341.1:112504-122504 GCF_003789085.1 Penaeus vannamei
GGGGGTCACTCGGAGGAAGTTTATTAGGGGTTTAAGTTCGTTATTTATAAAGTTGTTTTTCGTTTACTGATTTTTTTTGTTTATTTTTAATGTTAATGGCATTATATTGAAAATATTTTGATATTCACAAGCACGCGTGTGCGAGCGCGCGTCAAACACACATACACAAAACACACACAAGCACAACAAAAGAGAGAGAGAGAGAGAGAGAGACAGAGAGTAAAGAGAGAGAGAGACAGAGACAGAGACAGAGGTGAGAGGAGAGAGAGAGTGTTGGCCACCGGTGGTCACCCACTTGATAGTCGTCATCAGCTAAGGTTTCCGAGAGCAGGTCTATGGGCGGAGTAGCTCCCCCCTTCCTCCCCCCTTCCCCTCCCCCATCTCCCATTCCCATCTTTCCCCACCCACCTCCCCACCTCCCGCCTCCCCGCCTCCGAACACAGATTCACTGGAATTCTTGTTTAAAGCGTAACTGCCGAACATATTTTCATATTATCCTTTTCTTCTCTCTCTCTCTCTCTCTCTCTCTCCTCTCTCTTCTCTCCTCTCTCTCTCTCTCTCTCTCTCTCTCTCTCTCTCTCTCTCTCTCTCTCTCTCCCTCTCCCTTCTCCCTTCTCCCTTCCTCTCCCTCTCCCCATCTCTGTCTTTCTCTCTCTCCCCCTCCCTCTCTGTCTTTCTCTCTCTCTCCCTTCTCTCTCTCTCCCTCCCTCTCTGTCTTTCTCTCTCTCTCCTCTCTCCTCTCCCTCTCCTCTCCTCTCTCCTCTCTCCCTCCCTCCCTCCTCCCTCCCCTCCCTCCCTCTCTCCACCTTCCCTCTCCTTTCCTATCTCCCTCTCCCTCTCCTTCCTCTACGACGTCTGTCGGATATTGCTCTACGAACACCCCTCCCCCTCTCCTTTTTCCCCCTCCTTCCCCTCTCCTTCTCCCTCCCCCTCCCCCACCCCCTCCCCTTCCCCTTCCCCTCTCCTTGTTGCTCTACGAACACTCTCCAGATGACGCCCACACTCCCCTCTTCGCGCCCTTTCGCCTCCGAGGCCGCCCACATTCGGCCGTGGCATCGAGTAGCCTCATCAGACCACGCCCACGCTCGTCACACTACATCTTCACACCAGTCAGAGCCACGCCCACGGTTAATAAACTAGCCAGACCACGTCAGTTCCGTTCCCTCCCTCCCCCTCCTTCACCCCCCCCCCCCCACTTTAGCCTTCTCCTCCTCCTCCCTCTCTCTCTCCCTCACCCCCCTCTCTCTCTCCCTTCCCTGCCCGCCTGCCTTGCCCCCCCCCCCCTTCCACCCCTTCCTTGTAAATTGCCCTCTTCTCCCCTCCCCCCCCTCCCCCTCCCCAGATCCCTTCCCCTCTCCTACACCTCTTCTTGCTCTCTTCTCCTCTTCTCTGTTTTTATTCTTCTCGTGTCCCTTCTTTTCTTTTTCTTCTCTCCTCCATCTCTCTCTCTCTCTCTCTTCTTTCTCCCTTTCCTTTCCCCTTCCTTTACTCTCCCTTCACTCCCTCTTTCTCCTCCTTTCTTCCCTCGATCGTCCTTATCTCCGTCTTTCTTCCATCCACCATCTACGCTCATCTACGCTGGTTTAAATTGTCTTCTTTTCTCCTTTTTTCTCTTTTTTCGTGGCTGTATATTTACTATTTTTTTATTATTATTCTGCGATTTGCTCCTTCTTTTAAATTTCCCGAAGGCGAGGCGGAAGTAGCAGTGATAAAGGAGATAAGGAGGATGGAAGGAGAAGCCCCCTCTCCCCCCCCCCCCCCTCCTGCATTTTGCAATGGGTCGGCGATTTTGATTACGTTAGTGGTATTGGTAGTTAGTCTAGTAGTAGCGTTAGCAACGTTAGAAGTGTTTAGTTACAACGTTAGCATAGTAGTATAGTTGTAGTAGCAACGTTAGAAGTGTTAGTTAGTAGTTAGTGTTAGTAGTTAGTAGCAACGTTAGTAGTGTTAGTAGTTAGTAGTTTATTAGTTAGTAGCTACGTTAGAAGTGTTAGTAGTTAGTAGTGTTAGTTGGTAGTAGCAACGTTAGAAGTGTTAGTAGTTAGTAGTGTTAGTAATTAGTAGTTGGTAGGGACGGCGAAAGATCCCCGACCGCAGCGCCAGTGATAACAGTAGCGGTATTGATGATAACAGCTGGTGTAATGACAGGAGATAGGGATAATGAGGGTAATTACACCGACAGCCAGGGAGGGCATGTATGATGAGAAGCGATGATAAGGATAATGGGAAAAGGATTAAAGAGACACGCGCCTTTTCCTTCTCCTCCCACGCACGACCCCTCGCCCCCTCTCCCTGCTCCCCCTTTCTACCTTTGCTTCCTCCTCTTGCTCTCTTTGCCTTTCCCTCTTCCTATTTTTACCCTTCTCTTCCTCCTCCTCTTCGCTCTTTCTTCCTTTTATTCTTTCCTCTCTTCCTTCCTTTACCCTTTCCCCTTCCCTCCTTAACTCCCTCTTCCCACTTTCCCTTTACCTTCCTCTCTTCCTCTTCCTTCCTTTACCCTTCCCTCTTCCTCCTTTACCCTCCCTTTCCTCTTCCTCCCCTCCCCTCCCTCTCCTCCCCTCCTCCTCCTCCTCCTCCTCCTCCTCCTCCTCCTCCTCCTCCTCCTCCTCCTCCTCCTCCTCCTCCTCCTCCTCCTCCTCCTCCTCCTCCTCCTCCTCCTCCTCCTCCCCTTCCCATTGCAATTAAAATAAACAGGGAAAGTGTCCCTGGGAGGTCCCCAAGGACAGCGATCATGGCTTAGATATTAGGACCGTGTCAGATGTGTCGCACGATGGCGGGGATCACATGACACGGGCGGGTGATTTATGACACCGTGTCACGTGAAGGCAGGAGCTCGCTCGCGGTGGGCGCTGTGGGGGACCCGCGGCGGGGGAGACACACGCACGCGCGCCGTCGCTTGTTCTTTGGTTGTTCTTGGGGCGTGTTTCTGGCGAAGGGGGTGGGGGGGGGGGTGGGGGTGGGGAGCACGTGGGTTTGGTTGGGGGGGTGGTGTTGCATATGTTGGTTGTTTTGTTTTGTTGTTGTTGTTGGTGTGGTTGTGGTTTTGTTGTTTGTGTTTGTTGTGGTTGTTGTGTTTGTTTGTTGTTGTGTTGTTGTTGTGTGGTTGTTGTCGTTAGTTTTTTTGTAGTTTTGTGTTGATTTTGTTGTTGTTGTTGGTTTTGTTGTAGTTGTCGTTATTGTTGATATTCTGTTATTGTTCTTGTTCTTGTTATCTTCGTGATTTATCTAAAACTATCACAAATACCGCTGCTGTTTTTCCTTTTTTAATTACTCGGTAATGATGATCCCGATTATATAATGACAGCATCTCGAAAGGAAAAAAAAAAAGAAACTCCAAAAGAAGCGAAATTGTCAAGGAAAAAAAAACCGGGGGAAAAATGTAAAAAAAAAAAAAAAAAAAAAGAAAAAAAAAATCCATAATTAGGAGGATAATGAAGACACTGATAATGAGGGCAATTACGATGCATCAACAATGGCAGCGGCAGACGTGGCAGCGGACCGGCGGAGGATATCGCCAGCGCATCGATCGCCGGGCACGCAGGGGAAGGGGGGAGGGGAGGGGGGAGGGTGTCCTATACAACGGCAGCGAAGGTAAAGTGACATCGGTAGTGACAGCGGGAGGATAAGGATTGCAGTAGCAGCGGAAACAGCTGGAGCAGTGATGGCAAAACCGCCAGCAGAAGCAAAGTAATAATAACAACAGAAGCAACAGCAACAACAACAACCAGCACAACAGCAAGCAACAAACAACAAAACCAGCAGAAGCAACAGTAACAATAGCAACAACAACAACAATTACCAGCAAAAGCAACAGTAACAATAACAACAACATTACCAGCAAAAAGCAACAGTAACAACAGCAGCAGCAGGAGCAACAGCAGCAGCAGCAGCACCAGTAGCGGAAAACCAAAGCCCGCGCTGTAATGATAACCATCGCCACCAGAGGCCCTCGTTAGGGCATTCAGACGCGGCGTGTAAATACCACCACATACCACCCGAGAGCGGCAACAATGGTAGCCCGCGGTGGTACCAGGCACGCGCGTGTCGTTAATTAATATAATGGTCGACGGGATCCAGGTATTGCTCGTGACCCTTGGCCTGCATGCGAAGGTACAGGCAGGCAGGCAAGCAGGCAGGCAGCAGGCAGGCAGGCAGGGCAGCAGGCAGCAAGCAGGCAGGGCTGGCAGGCAAGCAGGCGCAGGCGGCTAGGCTGGTTGGAAAGGGTGTGGTTGTCGACTATGGAAAGGGGGGAGAGGAGGGAGCTGCAAGAAGGAGGGGGGGAGGGGGTGGGGGAGGGGGCACAGGCCTATGCGCGTGTGTGCGTACGTGCGTGCCAGTCTACGTGACTGTATACGCTCGCTCGCGTGTGTGTGTGTTGCGCGTGTGGCTTCAGGTTTCCCGTAGATGCAGGGCATTGCCATAAAGCACCGCCATGCAGTGAGGGTTGCCATGCCCTTGTGAAGAGGAGGCGAAAAAAAGGACAAAGGACAGTAGAAAAGTAGCAGGAAGGGAAGAGGAAGAGAAAGGGGGGGAAGGAAATAGAGGGGCAGGATAAGGAAGAGGAGAGCGAGAAGGGAATTATTAATCAGACTGTGACATTTCGTCGGACAAAAGAATACCAAGGACGGAAGGTTATGCTGTGCGGGGGAGGGGAAAGTGGGGAGCGGGAGAGGCGGGGAGGATAGGGAGGGGAAAGGTGGGAGAGCAGGAGAGGCGGGAGGAGGAGGAGGAGGATAGGGAGGGAAGGGGAGGACGGGCAAGGGGTAGAGGAGGGAGGAGGGCACGAGGGAAGGGGAAAAGGGGAGCGAGGATATGTTCGAGAAGATAGGGGCGAGGTACACACGGCGGGAGGGGAGATAGAGGGGTCTGGCAGGGACAGTGAAGGGAGGGAGAGACAGACAGGCAAACAGGAGGGAGAGACGGACTCACAGACAAACAGGGGGAGAGACAGACAGACCGACAAACAAGGGGAGAGATAGACAGACCGACAAACAGGGAGACAGACAGACAGACGCACAGGGGAGAGATAAGACATACAGACAGACAAACAGGAGGTGAAGACAGACGTAGAGAAAAGAAGCAAATGCGGCAATAGCAAGAACATTGCAAAAAAACGGGAAAGAACGAAGGGAGTTTAACATCAGCACATCAGGGGCGCCAAAAAGAGGAAACGTGTTTTAGAACGTACACTCTCCCCTTCCTGCCCTCTCATTTTAGCCTTATCTCCCCCTCCTTTCCCTCAGTTCTCCTCCTTCCCCTCTTATACTCATTTTCCAACCCACCCCTTCCTCTTGCAGTCTAAGCGTTCCCTCTTTCTCCTCCCCCCCCCCATTCCAGCCCTACCCCCCCCATCCCCTATTATAACCCAACTTCCCTCCCTTCCTCCCCCTATTCCAGTCCTCCCTCGTGCGTTGTGTTAGCGGGGGGAAACAAGGAAGGAAGGGAGGGAAGGAGGAAAGCAAGGAAGAAAGAGAGGGAGATTGCAAGGAAGGAAGGGGGAAAGGAAGGAAGAAGGAAGAATGGTTAAAGAAGGAGGGAAGGGAGAAAGGACAGCAAAAGGTAGCGAAGAGATAGGAACATAAGGAGGGGCAACAAAGAGGTGAGAGATGGAAAGCGGAGGAAAGGGCGGAGCGAGAAGGAAGCCAAACATATAGTATGCGCAAAAGGGAAGCTGGACCCAGGGATGAATCTCTGGCAAAGACACGGCGAGGGAGGCTAAGGCGATGGAGGAAACGGGAGGGTGAGGAAGCAAGGATAGGAACGAGAGACGAGAAGGCAACTGCGGGCATAAAGGGACTGAGAAGAAGGAGGAAAGGGAGATAAGCAAAGCAATCGGCAAGTGTCAAGAGGAGGGGAAACGGCGGAGGGAGGGGCAGCGGGAAAGTGAGGAAAGGGAGGGAGTGAAGCAATAGGAAGGATGGAAGAGGATGGGAGGGAGCCAAGGGGTTCCTGTCGCGTGACTGGGTTCCCCTCCTCTCTAATCTTGAATGTGTAACAGTATTGGGTCACGAATTCGGCGGGATGTTAAAATTTGAAACAATTGGAGCGACTAGGTTAGCTTGTGCCCACCGGGGTAAGTTTTTTTCTAGTTTCTTTTCTTTCAATTTTTTTTTCTCTCTGACCATTTTTCAAGTTTCTATTGACCTTTCTCCCTTCTCTTTTGAATTTTTCTGTTTAATCTTCTCGTCTCCTTTTCTTTCTTTTTTCTCCTCCTCTTTGCGTTCATTTATGCTAGAATGCGACTGACTTCTGTGAGCAGCAAATTTTTTTACCTGGGAGAAGTATGATTTGGAGCATAGGTTTGAACCTCACTTTTTGCCGTGGGGTCGGGATGGGGTTGGGGGTGGAAGTGGCAGCCGTGGTCTTGGAGGCGGAGCGAAGGGGGGAGGTAGAAGTGGAAGAGAAGGTGGAAAGAGAGAAGGTGAAGGTTTTGGAAGGGAGGGGAGGGAGACGAGAAGTGAAGGTGGAGGGGGGGGGGAGGGGGAAGGGAGGCGGTTAGAGTGAAGGGAAGGGAGGAGGTGAAGGTGGAAGGGAGGGTGGAAGGGAGGTGAAGGTGAAGCGGGAGAGACGAGAGGTTAGGTGGAGAAGAGAGGGGACGAGAGGTGAAGGTGGAAGGAGAGGTGGAAGGGAGGTGAAGGTGGAAGCGGCAAAGGACAAGAGGTGAGGTGAGGGAGGGGAAGGGAGGTGAAGGTGGAGGGAGAGGGGAAGGTGAAGGTGGAGGAGCGGTGGAAGGGAGCGTGAAGGTATAATTGGAGTCCAAGATGGAGGTGAAGATTGCGTTGGAGGTGGAGGCGAAGGTAGAGGTCTAGGTGGAGGCGTGTAGATTCAGCTGATCGGAGCCCAAAACACGAGCCTGACATGCGTGCCACAGCCCTCGCTTACAGATCCTCATTAAGTGATGCTGCGTTTGATATGGTGAATAGACACACGTCACACCTGCTACAGACACCGCTTGCCCTCACCCGAGACAGTCGTGGTGGGCACCTGCGTGTTCGCTAATAGGTTTCTGTGTTCAATTTTGTTCATGTGCTCGTTATGGGCGAGCGAGTGCGTGTATGCGTGACGTGAACACTTTTGCCATTCCACCTGATGAGCGTCCCTCGCCACTGATATTACATCGCAAGACACCGTTTGTATTGGCTGAACGTTCGCCTCGGCGGTGAGACGCTGTCCACGGCGCCCATGCCGAGGGAAGACGCACGCCCACGCCGTTCCCTCCCCAGGAGTAGAACAAGCCACCGCCGGCGAGGGATAAACACAGGCGTCCCGAGCAGGAAGGAGCGCGCGCGGCTGAACACGAGTGAACACACGGCGCGTCTGGCCGGCCGAGCGGCGCAGCACACCCCAAGGTCAGGCCGGGGATCACGCGATCTTATTTATGGCACTGTTCACCCGCGGGTTTTGTTCATCACCTGCGCCGGGCCCAGGCTGGTTTCCCTTCCCTCTGCGCCGGCCTCTGCCCTCCTCGGGTGTTGTTGTTCTCGTGTGCGCTCTTTTGCCCCTTCTTTCGTCTCCCTTTCTGTTCCCGCGCGGGTCGTTAGGGCGTTCATTAGACGCACTGTGGTCGCTCGCACCGCGTTCAGGGCGCCGTCTCTCAGCGGCGTCCGTACCTTACGGCGCGCGGGTTAATTGCCGCGGGTTCCCTCCGCCGCCCTTTGTTGATAGGGCTACTTGCCTTTCATTCAGTAATACGGCACGGGCTAGTACGGCATTCAGCCTGCATGCAGTAGCAGATGATTGTATATTTATAGTCCGATCGGCGAGAACTGAGCATGCCGCACTCTGCTCCGTTCTTCATTAGCACTTCCCATTCAGGTTGCTTCGCGTTTAGTTGTTCAGCTCTTTTTCCCTGGAGTGAGGGCTTCTCTCTCTCTCTCTGTTTGACGTGTTTCTCTTTTTCGTCCCTTTTGTGTTTCAGTTGTTGATTTTCTGTTTCTGTGCTCGTTCCGTCTGTCTGTCTGGTCTGTCTGTCTCTCTCTCTCTCTCTCTCTCTCTCTCTCTCTCTCTCTCTCTCTCTCTCTCTCTCTCTCTCTCTCTCTCTCTCTCTCTCTCTCTCTCTCTCTCTCTCTCTCTCTCTCTCTCTCTCTCTCTCTCTCTCTCTCTCTCTCTCTCTCTCTCTCTCTCTCTCTCTCTCTCTCTCTCTCTCTCTCTCTCTCTCTCTCTCTCTCTCTCTCTCTCTCTCTCTCTCTCTCTCTCTCTCTCTCTCTCTCTCTCTTCTCTCTCTCTCTCTCTCTTCTCTTCTCTTCTCTTCTCTCTCTTTCTCTCTCTTCTCTTCTCTTCTCTTTCTTCTCTCTCTCTCTTTCTCTCTCTCTCTCTCTCCCTCTTTCTCCCTCTCCCTCTCCCTCTCCTCTCTCTTCTCTCTTCTCTCTCTCTCTCTCTCTCTCTCTCTATCTCGTGTTTGTGTCTTCTCTTCTCTTTTATTTTATCTTTTATCACTTTTCTTCCCCTCCTCCCGCCCCCCTTCACCCTCCCCAGTTTGCTGTTTCGCCGACAACTCTTTATTGTTCGGAGGACATGTTGGCTGTTCTCGTGTTCCTCCTCCCTGTTCTCGCACTCCCCCGCGCGTGCCTCTTTAATTCAGTGTTCCTGCCACGTTGTTCATCTGCCTCTTCCACCTCCTCCACCTCCTCCACCTCCCTCCTCTACTACTCCTCCTCCTCCTCCTGTTCCTGTTTCCTCTCCTCCTTCACTACTCCCTCCTTCTCATCTCCTCCCTTCCTTACTCCTCCATCACTACCTCCTCCTTCCCTCCTCCTCCTCCTCCTCCTCCACTCACCTCCTCCTCCTACCCTCCTCCTCTGCCTCTTCTACTCCTCCTCCTCCGCCTTCCTCCTCTCCACTCCTCCATCCTCCTCCTCCCTCCGCCTCCCTCCTCCTCCTCCACCTCCTCCGTTTCTTACTACTTCTCCTCCTCCTCCTGCTTCCTGTGTTCCTCTCCTCCTTCACTACTCCCTCCCATATCCTCTCCTTCCTTTCCATCTCCTCCTCCTCTGTCCAGCTCCACTGCTTCTCCACCACTACTTCCTCCTCCCTCACTCCTCCTCTTCCTCCGTTCCTCCTCCTGCTTCTTCCAGCTCCATCCTCCTTCTCAATACTTCCGTCCTTTCCCCTGCTTTCCTACTTCCCCTCCACTCTCTCCTTCCACCACTACTCTTCCATCTTTCCATCTTCCTCCTCCTCCTCCTCCCTCCTCCTCCTCCTCCTCCTCTCCTCTCTTCCTGCCTCTCCTTCCTCCTCCTCCTCCTCCTCCTCTCCCTCCTCTCCTCGCTGTTTTATTTTCCACTCCACTCCTCCTCCACCACTTACTTTCCTCCTCCCTCACTCCTCCTCTTCCTCCTCCACCACTACTTCCTCCCTCCTCCTCCTTCCTCCCTCACTTCCTCCTCCTCCCTAGTCCTTCTCTTTCCCTTTGCTTCATTCAATCCTGTGGAGTTTATTTGATTCGCACTGCTTGTGATCTTCCTCGTTCCTTCCATTCAGCCCTTGGACTATAAAAATTGTCCAATCTAACGTCCGTTTATTTCTGTGTCTTCTTTTTCTCTTTTTCGTTTTCTTTCTTTCTGTCTTTCCTTCTTTCTTTTCCTCCCTATTGTTTGCTGATATGTCCATCTGGTGCTTTTAAAAATCCTTTATCCTCTCCTCTTTCTTTTGTGTGTTGCCCTCGCAGTGGTTCTTTCTTTCTTTTTTCTTTTCTCGCCTCTCTCTATCTCTTGTTCTCTCTCTCTCTCTCTCTCTCTTCTCTTCTCTCTCTCTCTCTCTCTCTCTCTCTCTCTCTCTCTCTCTCTCTCTCTCTCTCTCTCTCTCTCTCTCTCTCTCACTCACTCACTCACTCACTCACTCACTCACTTCTTTTCTCTCCCTCCCTCCCCCTCCCCTCTCCCTTTCCCTCCCTCCCCTTCTCACACTTCCCCCTCCCACCTCCCCCTCCCTCCCCTCCCTTTTCCTTTTACCACACTTCTACCCCCCCCCTCCCACCCCGCTCCACCTCCCTCCTCGGAAA
>NW_020868341.1:127504-129085 GCF_003789085.1 Penaeus vannamei
AACGTCCTACTTCCTCACAACAGCGGAGGGGGCGGGGGAGGGGAAGGGGGGGTAGAGGAAGGGGGTGGGGGTGGAGGCGGGAAAGGGAGGGGGGCGTAGGCGGGAAAAGGGGAGGAGGTTGGAAAGGAGGAGGGGAAAAGGGGGGGCGGAGGTCGGAAGGGATTGGGGGGGAGGAGGGAAAAGGGGGATGGGGAGGAGGAGGGAGGAGGGGGAGCGGAGGCGTGAAAGGGGTGCGTAGGCGGTGAGGGGGGGGTGGGGTGGGGGCAGGGGCAGGGGCTGAAGGGCGATGCTGTTGTCCGCTCGAAGAGGAGAAGGGAAGAAAGGGAAGAAGGAAAGGAGCGATAGAGGAAAAGCAAAAGGTAAAGAAAGAGGAAAGAAAACTCGAAAATCTAAGAGAAAAAAATAATAGTGGCATTAATTTAATTGATAATTGTAATTTTGAGGATATTGTTGACACTGCGACTAATATAACGGCGACAGTAATAACGACAGTCGGAACGGCAAGAGGCGCGAGTCGGTTAATTAATATTTATGAATAATCCTAAGCTCCTGCAGTCACCGTTGTAGCGGCCGTGGGCGTGCGTAAGTCGAGGAAGAATGATAATGATGCCAATAGAAATTATTCCCAAAAAATCTCTTTCGTTATCCGAATGACCTTTTTTGGATTATTTCGTTCGGAATAATAAAAAAAAGGAAAGAAAGAAAAAAAAAAATTTATATAAAAATACGACCAACCTTTTCTTTGGCAGAGGAAGCGCCCTGCTGGAGTTCCCTGCTGGACCGAGCAAGGGCGGGCAGAGTTGGCAGGGCGCGCAGGCAGGGCTCGGCCGCCCTCCCCACGAGCAGTAGGCAAAGGCGCGGGCTGCGGGGCGGGCGTGGGCGGGAACGCGGGCGGGCGGGCGTAGGGATCCTTTAGTCCTTTCTGGTGATATTGATGGATGCGCCCTGGCGGAATACAAATGCGAGACCGTATACGTGGGGGAGGGAAGGGGTGGGAGGGAGGGAGACAAGGATGGAGGGGGGAGGGGACGGGAGAGGGAGGAAGGGAAGGAAGGGGGAGGGAGGGAGGGAGGAGACAAGGATGGAGGGGGGAGAGGGAGGGAGGGAGCGGGGATAGGGAGGGAGGGGAGGGACTAAGGATGGAGGGGAGGGAGGAGACAGGGATGGGAGGAGGGCAGGAGGGAGGAAGACAGGGATGGAGGGGAGGAGGGAGGGAGAGGGGAGGGACAGGGAGAGGGGAGGGAGGGAGACAGGATGAGGGAGGGAGACAGGATGGGAAGGTAAGGAGAGGGGGGAGGGGGACAAGGGGAGGGGGAGAGAAGGGGAAAGAGGGTAAGGGGGTAGGGGTGGGGTAAGGGAGGGGTAAAGAGGGTTGGGGTGATGAAAGTGGATGGGTAAATGAAAGGACGATTGAGAGGTAAATATACAAGCGCGGAGGGAAAGAGAAGGAAGCAGGAAATTGGAAGTGGACAGAGTAAGTTATATTATATTATATACTATATATATAATATATATATAAATATATATATATATATATACATATATATATTTATACATATATATATATATATATCTAATATA
>NW_020868341.1:133895-148895 GCF_003789085.1 Penaeus vannamei
CTCTCTCTCTCTCTCTCTCTCTCTCTCTCTCTCTCTCTCTCTCTCTTCTCTCTTCTCTCTTCTCTCTCTGTCTGTCTTATTTCTCTCTCTGTCTGTCTATTTCTCTCTCTCTCTCTCTTTCATTCTCCTCTCTCTTTCTCTTATTCTCCCTCCCTCTTGCTCACTTCCTCCGTTTTCCTCCCTCCCTTCATCTCCCTACCCTCTCCTCTCCCCCATCCTCCCTCCCTCCATCTCCCTTCCCCCTTCCCCTTCTCCCTCTCCCCCCTCCCCCATCTCCCTCTCCCCCTCTCCCACTCCCATTCTCTCTCATTCTCTCATTATTATGGAAATCGGATGGCTAGATCGTCCTGCTGCTACGGTACGATCTCCTCCCAGTTTTCTCTTCAGTTTCCCCTAGGAGCCCTGGCCCGGGAAACTAGTTGATAGTATTGCACGCACTCACCTTGCAATTTAGTCAAAGAAAGTTTTTGTTGTTGCTGTTGCTGTTATTTTTTGCTGTTGTTGTATGTTGTATGTTGTCATTGGTCTTGTTGATTTTTTTTGGTTGTTGTATGTTGTCATTGGTCTTGTTGATTTTGTTGTTGTTGTTGTTGTGTGTTGTCATTGGTTCTTGTTGATTTTTTTTTGTTGTATGTTGTCATTGGTCTTGTTGATTTTTGTCGTTGTTGTTGTATGTTGTCATTGGTCTTGTGATTTTTTTGTTGTTGTATGTTGTTGTATGTTGTCATTGGTCTTGTTGAATTTTTTTTGGTTGTTGTATGTTGTCATTGGTCTTGTTGATTTTTTTTTGTATGTTGTCATTGGTCTTGTTGATTTTTGCTGTTGTTGTTGTATGTTGTCATTTGTCTCGTTGATTTTGTTGTATGTTGTCATTGTCTTGTTGATTTTTTTGTTGCTGTTGTATGTTGTCATTGGTCTTGCTGATTTTTTTTGTTGTTGTTGTTGTTTATGGAATTTGCTTTTTGTGTCACATTGGACGCTTGTATTTGCGCGCAGGCTTTGAAATCTCCCGCGTTGGACCTGCATCCAAACACCGCTTGCTGTATGTTCTTATTCAAAACATTTTGCATTTATATAACAACTGAAGGGATAGACAGATACGCCGTTCTTTGTGCACACACACGCACAGACATACGCACACACACGCACACACGCACGCACGAACGCACACACACATACATATAATATATATATATATATATATATATATATAATATATTATATATATATATATATATATATATATATATATACTTACACAGATATATATACATATATATATACACACACGTATATATATATATATATATATATATATATATATATATATATTATATATATTATATATATATATATATAATGTGTGTGTGTGTGTGTAAATAATGCTTATATGAAAGTAATATATATGAGAACGAAATGTAAAGAGGAGATTGCATAATTACCAATTGCGTGAATGCACACACCAAGGTGAAATATATCAGCCATTTGCAACGGGGATCAGTATATTTAATCGCCGGCCATGTTTATTTAAAAAGCGGCGAATATATATTTTTGGAAACGTCCCGCTTTCATTTGTGAAGTGTCGTAT
This sequence comes from Penaeus vannamei, assembly GCF_003789085.1. Taxonomy (NCBI): domain Eukaryota; kingdom Metazoa; phylum Arthropoda; class Malacostraca; order Decapoda; family Penaeidae; genus Penaeus; species Penaeus vannamei. The sequence continues at coordinate 135,484 of NW_020868341.1, forward strand.
TTATTTTGCGCTCATATATAACGGCTTAGATTGACGGCCGGCTGAGAGCTGCGGTTGCTGGTGTAGCATTTGCGTCAGGCTTGAACCGGCTCCGAGCAAAGCCTTCGCAGCGAGCCATTCCGAAGAGCCGCCTTTGTTCCACGAAGAAAAGTCGATGCAATTATCGAGGTTGACCCGAGTGAGAGTATGAAGCGAGGTCGCCCCGGAGCCGGCGATGAATTTTCGAAGAGGAATTGAAAATCGCCCGGGTTGAAAATCTCCGCGGTATGGATGGCGGTTGATGGGAGAAATTGTTGTCGGGGGGATGGGGGGGATGGGGGGTTCGGCGCTCTCTGGCTCCTCGTGTTGCGGTAAATTGCGAATACACTGAGAGGGTTGCGTAATGCGTACGGGGAGCGCGCGGTGACGTAGTGGGGTGTTGAGTAAAAGATTGAACGGATTCGCTGCCGGAGACGATAGATAGAATACGGCAAGAATGAGAGTGTTTGAGGTTGACGGGCCGCAGGTGCTCAACCCGGGAGGCCTCGGGGCATCGGTGTCAGACGGCGGGCAAGTTGTCATTAGCGCGATGGAGGTTGGCCGCTCCCCGCGTGACAGATTGCTTCGAACGATCGCCAGTGAATGATGATCGATGAATGGATGGGGAATTGCCCCCATATAAGGGAGAAAAGACGAATGGGAATGAAAATGCTCTGGTTTGGTTGGTCAGAGGGGCTCGGTTAGCCTCCATTTCCGTGCTTCGGGGGTTCTCATGTCAGGCTTTTCTGTTCTTGGGGACTGAATCTTGAGTAATTGTCTGCCGGCGTGGGTCGAATGCCACGGCCTCAGTCTGTGATTTGCGAGTGAAAACTGAAAGAAATTGAAATGGATGCGCAGCGTTCATCTCTGACGTGCAACCGGCATTGACCTTGCGAGTACTTAAATTGGGACTCGCCCGAGAACTGATAGATGACCAAGATGACAGGCGGACGCGTTACTGGCTGTGCCAAAGTCGGGTTGCCAGTGTTTGCGCCGCAGCAATAGGACAGCAGCGGGGCGGTCATGTTGCAGTGACAGCCAGAATGCACTCTGTAGATTGCACGCGGGACTCCCTACAGTCCATGGAGTCCGGGGACGAGATTTATCGTCTTTCAAAATAGGATATCCGTGTCGCTCAACGGGACCCTCGCGCGGGGGTCGGCGTCCGGTAGCGGGGCCCGATCAAGCTGTTTCTTGGCAGCTCGCTGAGCGTCGTCCGAGTGCCTCTGTGAATGTCATTTGTGGTGATGAGGTGTGAGAAAGATGAGAATGATAATGGGGATTAAGGGATGAGATAATGATGGTGGTGGATGATAATGAATGGTGATGGTGATGATAATGGTACTATTATAATAACGATGTTCATAAAATAACAACCATAGTAACGTGATAATATAATGAATCATAACGTTATTGTTTATGACATTGTGATGATAATGATAATGGAAATAACGGATAAATGAATGATAATGTTGAAAATGATTCGAAAATTGACCAGGCGCTTGTTGGCACGAAGAGAGTATTGCTGAAATGTATGACTGGTAAGACATGTAAAAAGGTGGAAGGGATTTTTCCTTTTCACTCTGAAGTTGCGGTCTATAAGGACTAGGGTTACGTATGAGATGCCATTGCATAATCGGTTTATAGGGAACGAAGTACGTGGTGTGTGTGTGTGTGTGATGGGGGGGGGGGGGCGAGGATGGCAAAATTGATGTATGCAAAATGTTCAGGGACGCCCAGTTCTTGCAACTTCAATCGGGATTGGCAAAGAAAATTGCAAACCCTTCATCTCCGTCTGTCTCGGTTTTCTAATTCCCTCTTTCGCTATCCCTTCTCTCCTCTCTCTCTATCTCTCTCTCTCTCTCTTCTCTCTCTCTCTCATCTCTCTCTCTCTCTCTCGCTCTCTCTCTCTCCTCTCTCCTCTCTCACTCTCTCCTCTCATCTCTCTCTTTTCTATCCGCACGTGCTCCCTCCTCCCCCCTCTCGTTCTCTTCTCTTTTCTATTCCCTCTTTTTGCCTGCCACATAAAAGCTCTCTTCCCATCCTTACCCCCCCCCCCCTCCTCAGCATCCGGATGCGCAAGAGCCACCTGTTCGGGTCGCGCGTCATCCACCCCATCCGTCCCCAGTGCCACCTCCGCCTCCTCTTCTCTCCTCCTCCGTCTTTTTTTCCCTATTCTCTCCCTCCTCCTCTCTTTTTCTCCTGTTCCTACCTCCCTCCAATTCTTCTTCCTTCCTCCTCCCCCCTCACCCCTCCCCTTTTTTTTTTTTTTTCTTTTTCCTCCTCTTTCCCCCTGCCCTCCTTCTCTTCTTTTTCTCCACTTTCCTCCACGCCACCATCCACCCCCTCCACCTCCTTTCGCCGCCGCCGTCTGCTTGAATCCCGGGCTATTGAGGAAGAGGAGATGAAAGAGCTGCTTGCTTCTCTCCTTCGCCTGGATGTTTTCCCTTCTCTCCTCCCTCCTCCTCGCCCTCCCCCTCGTCCCCCTGCCCACCGCCCGCCCCGCCCCTCTCCTCGCCCCGCCCCCCGACCCGCCCGCCCCACCTGCCCCCACGCGCGCCAGATACAAAATGGCCGAAGTTTATTATTCCAACGTTGGGTGTTGTGGTCGCCGTCTGCTCTCCGAGAATCGTAAACGTCGGGGCGGCGGCGGAAATGGCATTCCAACAAACTCGAAGGGAGGGGAGAGGGGGGGGGGGCGGGGCGGGGGGGTGTGGGGCGGGGCGGGGGGTTGGGGTCGGCGGGGTGGGAGCACACACGCGGGCACTCGAACGCCACGATACGGAGATGCACACAAAACGCACACGCAGCACGCAGCACGCCAATGATCCACACACCATCCAAAACCAAATAAACACGACACACACACAACCACACACCAACTACACACCCCACACACATCACAACCAACACCCACATAAACCACACATACACATTCACGCATGCATGCGCACGCACGCACACCCACCAAACACACACTCACGCACACATACAAAGTGAGAGTGAATGAGGGAGAGAGAGAGAGAGAAAGAAAGAAAGAGAGGGACTTTCACAGCTCTCCCTTTTTGACACCCTCTCCTCTCCTTCCTCTTCCCCTCCCCCTTCCCCCCCTTCCCCCACGCTCCTCCCCCCTTAGAAGGTCCATGTGCCCAGGATATACTGCATAGTGGAAACAACGCCGACGGGACCTGCATATAGCTTGGGAAATTGAATGAATAATTGAAGAAATGTGCGTTCGTGCATTCATGCATGCCTATGGGGATGGTGTATTGTACACAAAAAGTTTTGTGCTTGCACGCACCCCCCCCCCACAGGTTTATCTGTACTATATTATATCATATTTACACACACACACACACACACACACACACACACCTATATATATATATTATATATATATATATATATATATATATATATATTATATATATTATATATGATAGATACATACATACATACATGAATGTATGTGTGTGTGTGTATATGTACAAGTATATATGACTATGTATGTGTATCTTGATGTCCCAGATTATTATATTATATATATATATAATATATAATATATATAATATATATATATTATGTATATATATATATATAATATATATATTACATATATATACATATTATATGATGTATGTGTATATTTATGTATATTATATGTATATGTTTACATATATATATATATATATATATATATATATATATATATATATATATATATGTATATATAATATATATATATTATATATATATAATATATATATATGTAATATATATATATATATGTATATATAATATATATATATATATATATTATTATATATATATATAAATATATATATATATATATATATATAATATATATATATATATATATATGTACATTATATATATATATATAATATAATATAATTATATAATATATATATGTATATATATAAATATATATATATATATATATATATATATATATTCATTTATTATTATATAATATATATATATATATATATATATATATATATATATATATAATATATATACGTATGTATGTATAATGTATATATATACACACACAGTGCAAGCACTTATGTTTGCACTGCATTTGGACATTGAATGCAGATGCACATAACCATACTTTCGTCTCCATGGCCATACACATAAACAAGGGTGTTTTATCTTACTAATCGTCCAACTTCACAGCTGTTCATTTATCAGGCTCTAACTGTTATCTCTCGCACTGTCAATCTTCCAACAAAAAAAAGGCACAGTAAATATTGCAGAAAATCAATCCTTGTTGCACGGCTGAACCACCGTCGTCCCCTGACTCGCATGGCCGCCTGTCTCTCCCGTGCAAGTGGCTCGGGGTCGTCGTGCGTCTGGTTCTTGCAAAGTGTATGTGCAGTATTGCAGTATACTGTACCTCCGCGCGGCGCCAGATACACTTCGGTGCTGTGTACTTTGGGGCGCGTGTTTCCGAGCGAGCTGGGGGGGAGAGGGATGGGGGGGAGGGGTTGGGCGGCTGCCTCCTGTCTCTGTTTCTTGCTTGCTCTCTTTCTCGCGCTCGTTCTGTCTGTTTGTCTGTGTATGTCGTTTTGTGTGTGTTTGTTGTGTGTGTGTGTGTGTTTGTTGTGTGTGTGTGTGTGTTTGTTTTGTGTGTGTGTTTGTTTGTTTTGTGTGTGTGTGTGTGTTTGTTTGTTTTGTGTGTACTGCGTTGTGTGTGTGCGTGTGTGTGTGTGTACTGCGTGTGTGTGTGCGTGCGTGTGTGTGTGGTGTACGTACGTGTGTTTATATGTATCTGTCTGTCTGTCTTGGCGCATCCGCGGGCCCTGATAGCCAGCGGCGCTGACGAAACCCCTGTCTGGAGATTGCAAGGGCTGGTCATGCCGGTGCCAAGTTATTTATGGGGGATTATTTAAGTTGCGGAAGTTCTCTCTTGCGTAGCGAGGCTGGGGAGGGGAGGGGAGGGGAGGGGGAGTATAAGGAGGGATGTGGAGAGGAAGAGAACGAGCAAGGGGGGGAGGGATGAAGGGACGGTTGTTGGGGGTAGGAGGGGTAGAGTGTGTGAGGGGGCGGTCTCAGGAGGGGGAGGGGTAAGGGGACGGTCTCAGGGGATGGTCTTATTGGGAGAGAGAGGCAGGGGGCGGTCTTAGAGGGGTGGGGTGAGGGGGCGGGGAAGGGGATCTCCACTGCAAAGGTGTTATTACGGGAAGGGATATTTGTCGTTCATGGGGTTGCACTTCCTGGCTTCTCCCGCCTGCTTCCTCCCTCGTCCCCCTTCCTTCCTTCTTCCTTCTAGTCTTTTGTTCTCTCTTTGTCTCTTTCCTCTGCTTCCTTAATTTTAGTCTTTGCTCGTTTTGTCTTTCTCTCTTTTGCCTCCTTCCTTCTAGTCTCTTGTTCTCTCTTTGTCTTTTTCTTCTGCTTCCTTAATTTTAGTCTTTTCTCGTTTTGTCTTTCTCTCTTTTGCGTCCTTCCTTCTAGTCTCTTGTTCTCTCTTTGTCTTTTTCTTCTGCTTCCTTGATTTTAGTCTTTTCTCGTTTTGTCTTTCTCTCTTTTGCCTCCTTCGTCTTCGTCTTTCCGCTGTATCTGTTTGTTTTTCTTTCCCTCTCGTTTCTTCTCCCTTGCCCCTTCCCTCCATTCATTTATTATCTCGCATGCACTCAGACAAGCAGCCTCATAACTCCACACACGAACATAGATCCACACATTTATACGAGGGAGAAAGAGAGAGAAGAGAGAGAGGGAGGGAGGGAGGGGGAGAGAAAGAGGGAGAAAGAGATTGAGAGAGGGGGGTAGAGAGAGAGAGAGAGGGAGGGAGAGATTGAGAGAGGGAGGAGAGAGAGATAGAAAGAGGGAGAGGGAGGGAGAGAGAAGGAAAGAGGAGAGAAAAGGAGGGAGAGGAGAAGTAGAGTAAAGAAGAGAGAGAGAGAGGAGAGAGAGAGAGAGGCACCCCTCGTGCGAGCTTGTTTCGCAGTGTATGAGATGATTTTAAAATATTTAAAAATAGCCTGCACATGTGGGATTCCGGTTTGTGCTCAAGAGCTTGTCATCCGGGGCAAATTATGACATGACAGCCGATGTTTAGGTTTGTGCACCGCTCGGCCCGGCCGCGTCTCGGTCCGTCATAACTCGCCCGCCGACCCGCGTGCTCGCCCATGAATATGAATGCTTACGTTGGCAGGCATTGCCTCCTTGTGCCGCCATCTATTGGCTGTGACCTACATTACGCCTAACCCCTCCCCCCCTACCTCCCTACCCAACCCCCAAGATATTGTGTTGACTGCCACCTGTTGAGTGTTTGGGCCGCCCCCCCACCCCCGCCCCTGTGTCCGGCAGTTAGTTCCGAGTGTTCAGGTGTGACGGCTGATTTGACCGGCGACGTGACGGGCCGCGGCTACGATTGCGGCGGTACGGAGTGCTCCCGGGGTGCCAGATGCGGGATGCTTGCGGGGTGCTTCGGGTCCTTAGGGGGTTGGCTGAGGGGGGGAAGGGGGAAGGGGGAAAGGAGTGGGGAAGGGGGATAGGGAGGGGGGAAGGGGGGGAGTGGAAGGGACGTTGTGACGGTTGCTTGCACTGTGGACGAAATGCTTTTTTTTTTATTTCTTAAGTCTGTCTCCTTTTCATCATGAGGTTATGAGTGTGTATGTGTTTGTGTCTGTCTGTGTGTGTCTGTATCTGCCTGTCTTGTGTGTCTGTGTGTGAGCTCTATGCATGTGATTGTGCGTATTTTTTACTCTTTGATTCGCCACTAGGGGATCATAATTTTAAAGTGAAAATGAGGATCGAGACTTCAAACGTTTCGAAGACTTCTTCATCCCTCATCCTCGGTGGAATGAATGAGCTCAACAGCTGATTAGGTCAGGGCGGGGAATAAGGTCAGGGCGGGGAATAAGGTCAGGGCGGGGAATAAGGTCAGGGCGGGGAATGCCGGGTCCTTGGGGTCTGATGATTGCGAGTAATGATAACATGACGAAAACGCACACGGACATGGACACGCTTGCAGTTATACACGCACACTGCAGTATGTGTTTGTGTGTGTACATGCGCGCGCGCACACACACGCACGCACGCACGCACGCACACACACACACACACACACACACACACACACACAACACACACACACACACACACACACACACACACACACACCACACACACACACACACACACACAGTGTGTGTGTGTGATTGTGTGATTGTGTGTGTGTCTGTTTGTATTTATGTATGCAAATATGTATATGTATGTGTGTGTTGTTGGGTTAAGCGTGGATGTATGGATGTATATACCTATGTATGTATTCATTTACTAATCTGTCTATTTTTGTTTATTTACAGGTGAGAGACGCACCAACTTTATTGTATTTGGAAGGTAAGGAAGGCAGGAGGAACAGACAAGGCAGAGCATGCGGTAAAACTGGAACTTGTTAATGGAGCGTGTCACGGAGGAAGGGAAGGGAATAAACCGGGGAGGGAGAGGAGGAAGGAGAAGAAGAAGGGGAAGAGAAAGAAGGAGAAGAGGAGGAGAAGGAAGTAGGGGAAGAGAAAGAGAGAGAGAAAGAAGGAGAATAGGAGGAGAAGGAAGAAGGGGAAGAGAAAGAGGAAGAAGAAGGAGAAGGAGAAAGAAAGACGAGAAGAAGAAGGAAGAGGAAAATGAAAAAAGAAGAGGTGGGAGGGAGGTGGAGGAAGAAGAGGATGAAGATGACGACGGCGACGACGATATATATAACAAGGAAAAAGAGGAGGAGGCAGAGAAAGAGAGACAAGAGAAGAGGGAGGTAGAGATGGCGAGTGCAAGGAGAGAGAGGGGAAGAGGAGGTGGCAGGAGGTCACAGGGGGACGGCGAGAGAGAGAGAGGGGGGAGAGAAAGAGAGAAAAAGGAAAGAGAGAGAGAGAGAGAAGGTATTGGGAAAGTGCATGGCTCAAGAGGAAAAAAGAAGAGAGAGAGAGAGAGATTGGGAAAGTGCCTGGCTCGCAGCAGCAGGCGAAGCAGGAGGCAGAACAGAGTAGTAGGGAAGCAGGAACAGGGGGGGGGGGGATAAAGCAAGAGAAGAGAAGCAGCAAGGAGGGTAGCGGAATGCAGGGCAGGAGTACCAACGCTGTCTTAATAAGCCATAATCAATAGCGTCGACCTCATCAACTTCCACGCTCTTTTCCCAACAAAGGGCGCTTATTTGTCAAAAAGGAGGAGGAGGAGGAGGAGGGGAAGGGGAAGAAGAAAAGGAGGAGAGGAGGAGGAGGAGGGGAAGGGGGATGAAGAAAGGAGGGAGAAGGAGGAGGAGGAGGGGAAGGGGAGGAAAAGGAGGAGAGGGAGGAGGAGGGGGAAGGGGGGGTGAAGAAAGGGAGGAGGAGGAGGAGGAGGGGAGGGGAGAAGAAAAAGGAGGGAGAGGGAAGGAGGAGGAGGGGAAGGGGGAATGAAAGAAGGGAGGGGAGGGGAGGAGGAGGAGGAAGGGGGTGAAGAAAAGGAGGGAAAGGAGGAGGAGGAGGGGAGGGGGGATGAAGAAAGGAGGAGAGGGAGGAGGAGGAGGGAAGGGGAAGAAAAAAGGAGGGAGATGGGAGGTGGGGGGAAGGGGGATGAAGAAGCGAGGGAGAGGGAGGAGAGGAGGGGAAGGGGATGAAAAAAGGAGGGAGAAGGGGAGGAGGAGGGAGGGGAAGGAAAAGGAGGGGTGAGGGGGAGGAGGAAGGGGGGGGGGGGGGGGAAGGGGAAGAGGGAGGAGAGAAGGAGGGGGAAGGGGGAGGAGAGGAGGAGAGAGAGGAAGGAGGAGAGGAGGAATGAAGAAGGAGGGAGAGGGAGGGGGGAGGGGAAGGGGTGAAGGAAAAGGAGGAAGAGGGAGGAGGGAAAGGGATGAAAGAAAAGGAGAGGGAGGAGGAGGAGGGGAAGGGGGAAGAAGAAAAGGAAAGGGAATGGAGGAGTGGGGGAAGGGGGGATGAAGAAAAGCGAGGGGAGAGGGAGGAGGAGGAGGGAAGGGGGGATGAAGAAAGGAGAGGAGGAGGAGGAGGGGAGGGGATGAGAAAAGGAGGGAGAAGGATAAGGATTAGGAGAGGGAAAGGAGAAGGAGAGGGGGAGAGGGAAAGGGAAAGGGAAAAGGAGGGAGAGAGAGAGAGAGGAGAGAGGAGGGGAGAGAGGGAGAGAGGAGAGAGAGAAAGAGAGAGAGAGAGAGCGAAAGCCATATATTAACTTTAGTGTTGATTTAATCATGTGTTTAGCTAGGTGTTTTTTTTTTTCTTATTTTCGTCGGCTCTTTTTCTTTCTTTCTTCAAAATTTGCATTTCTGTTTTTCACTTATTTTCACGATTTTTTTTCTTGTTATTTTTGTTGTTGTTTTGCTTGAGTTCCAGCCGGGAGGTTTAACTTTGAGAGATTTAATGAGGAAGGGATCGGTGGGGGAACATGCGAGAGCTGAGGGGGGAAAAGACGGACTGTGCCTCTGTCTCTCTCTCTCTCTTTCTCTTTCTTTCTCTCTCTCTTTCTCTTTCTTTCTCTCTCTTTCTCTTTCTCTTTCTTTCTCTCTCTTTCTCTTCTCTTCTCTTTCTCTTTCTCTTCTCTTTCTCTTTCTCTCTCCTCTTCTCTCTCTCTCTCTCTCTCTCTCTCTCTCTCTCTCTCTCTCTCTCTCTCTCTCTCTCTCTCTCTCTCTCTCTCTCTCTCTCTCTCCCTCTCCCCCTCTCTCCTCTCTCTCCCTTCCCTCTCCTTCCCTCCCCTCCCTCCCTCCTCTCCTCCTCCCTTCCCTCCCTCCTCTCCCTTCAATCCTTCCCCCTCCTGCTCTTCCCCCTCTTCTCCTCTACCCCTTCATTACTCCTTGTTCCTCTCCTCTCTCTTTCTCATACATCCCCTTCTTCCACCCCTCCCCCTCGCCCTCTCCACCATCCCCCGCACATCACTCCCAGTTCCTCTCCTCACCCTCTCTCCTCCCTTCCATCTCCCTCTCTCACCCTCCTCCACCCCCTTCCCTCCCTTCCATCACTACTCTCCCTCCCTCCACCCCTCCTCTTCCTTCCCTTTTCCATCTCCCTCTCCTCCCTTCCACCACCCTCTCCTTCTCCTCCACCCCCACTCATCACTTCCCTCCCTTCCATCACCCCTCTCCCTTCCTTCTCCACCCCCCATCTCCCCCTCTCCATCCTCCTCCACCCCCTCCTCTCCCTTCCATCTCCTCCCCCCTCTCTCTCCTTCCCTTCCATCACCCGTCTCCCTCCCTCCCATCCCCCTCTCCCATCCTTCCTCCACCCCCCGTCTCCCATCCCCTCCATCCCCCCGTCTCCTTCCCTTCCCCCCCCCCCTCTCCTCCATCTCCCCCCTCCCCCCCTGCCCCGTCAGCCAGAGATCGCGTAAACCATTATCCTCTGCAAGCGTTGTCTTCGCCGGCTCGTCTGCAGTTGGCTTAGAATTTGCATCCGAGGCAGAGAGAGAGAAAGGAGCCTTTTTTGTTGTTTTTGTTTTTTGTTTTCTTCGTTTTCTGGTTTTTGTTATTTTTTTATTATTATTATTATTATTTGTTTTTATTTGTGTTGTATTTTCCTTTTTTTTGAGAGTTTTTTTGTTTGTTTTTTATTATTTTTTTTTATCTTCATTTCGTTCTCTCTCGCCTTCTCTCTCTCACACTCTCTTTCTCTCTTCTCTTTCTCTTTCTCTTTCTCTTCATTCTCTTTCTCTTTCCTCTCCCTCTTCTCTCTCTCTCTCTCTCTCTCTCTCTCTCTCTCTCTCTCTCTCTCTCTCTCTCTCTCTCTCTCTCTCTCTCTCTCTCTCCTCTCTCTCTCTCCCTCCCTCCCTCCCTCCCTCCCTCCCTCCCTTTCCCTCTCTCCCTCCCTTTCCCTCCTCCCTCCCTTTCCCTCTCTCCCTCCCTTTCCCTCTCTCCCTCCCTTTCCCTCTCTCCCTCCCTCCCTGTCTCCCCTCCCTCCCTCCCTCCCCTCCCCCTCCCTCCCTCCCTGAATTCAAAGGGAGAGGAAACTACTGCAAGAAGAAGAAAAATAGATAGGCGGGAAGGTAGAGATAGACAGACGGAGAAAAAAATATATAGTTAACGAGGGTTTTCGAGAAAAGAAAAAGAAAAAAAGGAAAGAAGGCGCTTAAGAAGGTCAGACGTCGACGAGGAAAACATACTGGGTTCTGCTGCGAGGAGAGGAGGAGGAGGAGGAGGGAGAAAAAGGAGGAGGAGAGGAGGGAAAAAAGGAGGAGGAGGAGGAGGAAGAAGAAGAAGGAGGAGGAGAGTAGGGAGAGAAGAAGAGAGGGGAGAAGAGGAGGGAGAAAAGGAGGAGGAAGAAAGAAGGAGGAGGAGAGGATGGAAGGAAGGAGGAGGGGTAAATGAGAAATAGGAGGAAGAAGAAGAAGAACAGGAAAAAAGAAAAAAGAAGTAGAGAGTCAGGGAGAGGGCTAGATTGAGGGTGAGGAGAAGGAAAAAGCACGCTAAGAGGCGAGAGGAGCAAGTGTGAGTGCGTTGAGGTGGAGCGAGTGGATGTGGAGGACAAGGGGGGGGGGGGGTTGGCATGGGAGCTGTGATCAAGTGGAGGCCGGAGGAAGTGGAGGTGGAAAAGGGACCTGAAATGTGGCCTAGGAACGGAAGGTAGGTAAGTTCAGACAGACAGGGTGGAAGTGGTGGAAGGGTGAAGTGGAGTGGGAGGGGAAGGCTGCGGTGGAAAGGGGGTGGAAGCGTGGAAGTGGAAGTGGGTGGAAGGGCTGGAAAGTGGAAGGGAGTGGTGGAAGCGAAAGTGGGGGAAGGTTGGAAGGTGGAAGTGGGGGCGAAAGCGGGTGGAAGAGCAGCGGCAGCGGCGGCGTGGGCGAAGGGTGCGAAGGCGAGGAGGGAAGGAAGGAAGGAAGGAAGGAAGGAGCAGAGGAGGATTTGCGAGGGAAGTGCCGAAAAGTCTCGCCGAACTGTAGCCTGGGATGAAGAGATTGCAGGAAGTTGCACGAGAGAGATGAGGTGTTCGGAGGGGGGGGGGGAGGGGGAGGGGGGAGAGAAGAGGAGAGGAGGGAGGGAGGGGGGATGAGAGAGAAGGAAGGAGAGGGAAGGGGGGATGAGAGAGAAGGAGGGAGAGGGGGGGAGAGAGAAGGAGGGGGAGGGAGTAGCCTGTGTGGGGAGAGGGAAGACGGGGTTGAAAGGGGAGGAGGGGGGCTGAGAGAGAAGGAGGGAGGGGGAGTGAGCCTGCGTGGGGAGTGGAAGACGGGGTTGAAGGGGGAGGGAACTGGGGGAGTAGCCTGAATGGGGAGAGGGGAAGAGGGGTTGAAGGGAGGGGGGATAAGAGGGAGAAGCGAAAGAGGAGAGAGAGGAAATCATTTCAACGAAATTGCAAATGCAAAGGAGAGATCGGGCGGAAAAAGGGTGCGAGCCCGTGATTGACTGGACCTGCTGGGGGGGGGGGGGGGAGGAAGGAGAGAGAAAAGAAAAGAAGAGAGAAAGAGAAGGAAAAGGAAAATAGAAAAAAATAATAAGTTTGGCCATAAGACAATAAATTTTTTATTATGAATTTTGAAATATCTGCCTCCACCATATTTTATTCGGAATATAATGACGGAAATATTTCAAACCGCAATAGTTTTAAACCCGCGTAATAATTTTAACCGTTTAATCGCAAAAAAAAAAAAAAAAAAACACCGAGAATTCGCATTAGAATTAAGAAGCGGCGCGGGTGGAGGATGAGGGAGAGAAATTCATATTTGATGAGACAGGTCGGCGAGTATGAAAAGGGAAAGAAGAGTAGAGGAGAAGAAGTAGTAGAAGAAAAATAAAATTAAAAACCACTCGCGTAAAGACGCTTGTGCATGAGAGGTGAGCGGGAGGGGGGGTTGGGGGTTGGTGAAGTGTGTGGGGGGGAGGGAGGAAGGAGGGAGGAGGGGGTAAGGTGGGTGCCGGGGGGAGGGAGGGAGGAGGCAAGGTGGAAGAGAGGAAGGTGGGTGCGGGGTGAGGGGAAGGGAGGAGGGGGAAGAGGGGGAGGAGGAGGGGAGGCGAGGGAGGAGAGGCGGAGGGAGGAGAGGGAGGGAGGAGGCGAGGAGGGAGAGGCGGAGGAGGGGGAAGGGAGGCGAAGGAGGAGGGGTTAAGGGAGAGGCGAAGGAGGAGTGGGGTGGGAGGAGGGGAGGGGAAGGCGGAAGGGAGCCGGGGCAAGAGACGCAGCAGCATCCTTCACAGTCTGTCAGCGGCGATGGAAACCGACGTGGGAAAACTTATCCGAAATCCCGGCGACGTGCGCAGTGGTGCCTGTGTGCTTCCCACGTGGTGGCGGCGCTCCCGGGAGAGAGGATAATGGGTTTTGCGATGCGGCCGGGGGGGGGGGGGACGGGGGGAGGGGGGAGGGAGTAGGTGGGGGAGCAGGTGGGGTGAGGGGGGTTTGGTGGGGAGGGGTTAGGGGAGCAGGTGGGGGGAGAGAGGGGTTTAAATGGGAGGGGGCGGAGGGAGAGGGAGCAGG
>NW_020868341.1:158895-161395 GCF_003789085.1 Penaeus vannamei
CCCTCCGTGCATGCGCAGTCCCCATGGGCGTGTGTACGTGCGCGTACGTGCAGAGCAACGGCCTCCTGAGAACGGCAAGGGGCTCCGTCGGGCCACGTCCAGGACCGGGGCGCGATACTCTCGTTGCGTGCGCCTCTCCAGCTTCTTTGAGGGACTCGTAAACTCTCCCTTATATATGCTTCTCGATTTAATTTCGTTCGACGCTAAGTGGTTCCGAGAGTAATAAAGGAGAAGGAGTTGGCTAGGGGGAGCAAGGTGAGACGTCAGGCCCGATTTATTGCGGTTGTAATTATCGGATGCCGTTGGAATGCTGCTGGCTGCTCCTGCTGGCTGCTCCTGCTGGCTGGCTGGGGTTGGCTGCTGCTGGCTGGCTGGCTGCTCCTGCTGGCTGCTCCTGCTGGCTCCTGCTGGCTGGGCTGTGGCTGCTGGCTGGTGGCTGGCTGTGCTGCTGGCTTGGCTGGTTGGCTGGTTGAGGGTGGCAGCTGTTGTTGGCTGGAAGGGTGGCAGCTGTTGTTGGCTGGAGTGGAGGGCAGGTTGGATGGGTCGGGGAGGTTGGGATATCATTTTTGGCGGAGTTGGAGGTTGGGTTGGTGTTGGCCTGGTTGGGGGGTTGGCAGGTGCTGTTGGCTGGGGTGGAGGGATGGCCGGTGTCAGCTGGAGGGAGGTTGGCATATGCTGTTGGCTGGTGTTGTCCGGGTTGGAAGCTTGACAGATGCTTTCGGGTTGGCTGATGCTGTTGGTAGTGTTGGGAGGGTGGCAGGTACTGGCTTCTCCTGGGTTGGGGAGTTGGCAGCTGGTGTTGGCGTAAGTGGGAGGCTGGCTCATGTGTGCTCGGTTAGATTTTGTGGCTTTTGCTGTTCGCTGGTTTGAAATGCGGATGCAGCTGTTGACCGTTGCAGCTGGCCCGGTTGAAATGCTGTCTGCTGTTGTCGGCTAAATGCCTGTGATGAGTCAAGCTTTTCTATGCTTCAGTCCTGGTTGCTGTCGGCCGCTTTTATTGGCTTGATAGGAGAGTCAGCCGTTTCGCTGTTGGCAGGATTCGGAGGCGGTTGCTGCGTTAGCGGGGCTGGTGGAAAGTTGGCAGCTGATGGCTAGGATGGGATGCTGGTTCTGGATTGGCTATTGCTGTTTTTAGCTCGCTAAGGAGGTCAGCTGCTTTGTTGGCAGGGCTTTTAGTGCCGTTTCCCGTCAGCTGTGACGGCGCCGCGGAACGATTTTGTGAGGAACACCGACCCCGTTTCTTCGTTATATCGCATCGGGTTAAAACCTCGTTATCAGTTGGGAAGCGTTCATCTGTGAAGGCCGAACGCGCTGACACGGCTGCTAAGGAGTCATCGTGAGCGCCGAGGAGCTGACGGCGCCTCGGCAGACTCCTCCGAGGCGAGCGAGAGCGAGGGCGCGCTCGTTCGGGTCGGAGGATTCTCGGAAATGGCACAAGGAGTTCCCATAATAGGAAATGGCAGCAAGGAGTTCCCATAATAGAAATGTGGCGCCGGTGCTGTTCTGCGCAGTTTATGGAGAGGAGTATCTGGGCAAGGAGCTCGGCGATTACGCTCAGCGGTTTGGTTCTGCCGGAATGATAATGGCATTACAAGTGCATTAGTGGCAGCGGCGCTACGGGTTGGTGCCAATTCGGTGGACCTGATCTACGGCATTATTGGCACCTTCTCTTTGATTTTTGTAGTTTGTATAACAATGTATTTTTATTATTATTATTGTTATTATTATTATTATTATTGTTATTATTATTATTATTGTTATTATTATTATTATTATTATTTAGGTTTGTTGGATCTAGGTCTAATGTGCATGTTCTTTTTTAAGGATGTTTTTCATATAATCGTTCTTTTCTCTCTAAGATTCAGTAGATATACAAATAGATTTTTTTTCATTTATTTATTTTTTTTTTCTATCCTATTACTGTGCAGGTTTTGCCCCTTAATGATCCGTTTTATGCATGTAGGTGAATGTTGCTTGTTAAAGTGTGTGCGGAAAAGTGTGTCGCGCGAAAAGGTCGAGAGATTTTTTTACATCTGTCAGTTGCTTGTGACGCAGGAAGGTTGATTGCCGATGCTTTAGCGCAGAATATTCGCCCCAGTGATGTGTGAGGTCGGTGATGTATTAGGAACGTTGCCACGGGACTTGTAACGAATCGCTTAAAGTAGTGAGTGGTTTGTGGAAAGGTATGAATGAGAACGAATATCTTCACAATACAAGAGATGTATTTGACCAGTTTCGATTATATCTTCGTCAGAAATACATGTAATACAAATACAAATCATGTATTTCTGACGAAGATATAATCGAAACTGGTCAAATACATCTCTTGTATTGTGAAGATATTCGTTCTCATTCATACCTTTCCACATTTGTCAACATGAATACGGTTCTAGTGAGTGGTTCTCGAACTTTCCCGGTATGCTTCCGTTTGATAAAAAAAAAGATAAAACGCAAAGACGTATTTGGAAAATGAAACCTGGTTTAGGAAACTAATCTATTA
>NW_020868341.1:168895-171395 GCF_003789085.1 Penaeus vannamei
TTCCTCCACCTCTCATCCCCCACTCCTCCTCCTCCTCCTCCTCCTCCTCTTTTCTCGTTTCCTCCCCCTTCTCCCCTTACCTCCCAATTATTTTATTCCCCCTCCTCCATCTATCTCTCCGCCTGTCTGTCTCGGTTTTTGTCGTAAGGAGATGTCTAAGAAAGGGTCAAAGTTCTCAGAAGAGGTCATGACAACTGCGTCAAAGACATTACAAAATTCATAAATACACGTTACTTGCACGCACACGAACACTTGCACGCGCACGTACACGCATGCACACGTACATGCCGCTCACGTACACGCAAGCACACGTACACACGCACACAACACGCACACGAACACTTGCACGCACACGAACACTTGCACGCACGACGAACACTTTGACACTTGCACGCACGAACACAAACACTTGCACGCACACGAACACTTGCACGCACACGAACACTTGCACGCACACGAACACACTTTGCACGCACACGAACACTTCACGCAACACTTGCACGCACACGAAACACACGCACGCACGCATGCACGCACGCACGACACGACGCACACGTAATGTACGTGTGCGTGCGTGCACGTACACGCATGCACACGTACATGCCGCTCACGTACACGCACGCACACGAACACTTGCACGCACACGAACACTTGCACGCACACGAACACTTGCACGCACACGACACTTGCACGCACACGAAAACACTTGCACGCACACGCAACACTTGCACGCACACGAACACATGCACGCACACGAACACATGCACGCACACGGAACACATGCACGCACGCACACGTACACGCACGCACACGCACGCAGACGAACGCACACGAACACACACACACACGCACACCTTGTTATATCTCCCAAGCAGGCGTCGGAACTTTGAATCAGTCTCCCCGCCGTTCTCCTCCCCTCACCCTCCTCCCCTCCCTCCCTCCCCCTCGAGTCTTAGGCGAAAGAGGGGAAGGGATCAAAGTATGGTAAATTGCATGAGTCGAGAAAAAATGTACATGAATAAAAATGAATTTCGTTTTTTTTTTTTTTCTAATGGAGGAAGGGAAAGAGGGCGGGGGGAGGGGGCGGGGGGGGGGGGTTTAGGACTAGGAAGAGTAAGGAAAAGAATAGAAAGCGGAAGTGAAGGGAGGTGAATGGTGGTGGGGGGTGAAAGAGGAGGGGGAGGAAGAAGAAGAAGGAGAAGGGGAAAGGAGGAGGGATGACGAAAAAGAGGAAGATCAGGAGGGACGATGATGGAGAGAAAATAGAAGGGGACGACGAAGACGAAGAAGGAATAGGAAGAGGATGAGGAAGACGACGGAGAAAAGGGAAGGAGAACAACGAAAGAAGGGAAGAAGAATAAGGGAAGAACGATAACGAAGAGGAAGTGGAAGAGAAGAAGAACAAAAAACGATAATGAAGAGGAAGTAGAAGAAGAACAAAAAATATATAAGAGGACGTCAAGGATTTAAGTGGAGTGGGGTGGGGTGTGTAGCGGGATGGATTTCCAAGTGTCTAAAGTGCAGAAAAAGAGCGTCGTTCAATAGAGACTAGAATGGCGTGATGGTAATGCAACATAATGCAGATGATAATGCAACGGCCATATCATTTTTATTCTATTCTTTCAACCTATTTTTTAGAATCTGTTGTTGGGCATAGGCCTACCCCAGACTCTCTCCACGGCGGTCGGTCTCCAGGTCATATAAATAAACTTAATTTCGATTATTTAGATTCGATTTAGACTTATTTTGATTGTTACTTCTTGTTTTATCATCCTTTATCAGTGTTGTTATCGTTCTGTTCATGGGGTTCAGAGGTTCAGTGCGTTTGTCCATCGCGTATGTAGGGTAATGAGAGTAATTATTATGTAATTTTTAAAGTAATTATTATTAATTTGTAATTATTGTGGTGTTAATTACTGATGATGTGAGTAACGGTGGTGATGTAGTCAAGATTGCGAGAGATGGAAGTAGTTGTAGTGGTTGTCCTTCCTCCTTCAGCTCCTTCTTCTCCTTTTTTCTTTTTCTTTTCTTCGCTTTCTTTTTATTTTCGTCTTCTTATTCTTCTTCCTCTTCTCTTCTTCCTTTAGAAGCTATTTTCTCTTCTTCCTCTTGCTGCATCATCATCATCATTGTATTTTCTCTCCCTCCTTCCTCCCCTTCGTCTTTCTTTAAATTCCTTTTCCTCCTCCTTACCCCCCTCCTATCGAACCCCCCATACGCTCTTCTGCTTCTGTGCCCCCATCTCTTTACCTCCCCCCCCTTCCCCCCCTCCCATCCGCCCCATCGTTCGCTTCGAGGAATTAAGATAATTTCGAAGAACGGAGATGCAGTTCACTATTTTAAAAGCAATCACGGCCATTCGCCCCCCGGAATCGCCTCTTATTGCCCCTCAAGCATTGGGGAAGGGAGGCGATAGGGTCGTCGCTCCCGTGGCCCCCGGCGGGATGCGGCCGACCTTATGAGATTAGCGCGGAGGCTGAGGAAAATGGAGATGTGATTA
>NW_020868341.1:177832-202832 GCF_003789085.1 Penaeus vannamei
AAATACCGGGAGAGAGGGAGAGAAAGGGGAGGAAAAAGAGAGAGAGGAGAGAGAGAGAGAGGAAGAGCAAGGAGCGAGGAAAAGAAAGAGAGAGGAGCGGAGAGAGAGAGGAGAGGAAGAGGGGCGTGTTAATAAGCTCGGCGAAATCTAAACAAGGGGAAGGAGGAGAGCGGCGGCGAGGGAAGGGGTGGAAGAGCGGAGAGGTGGATTCAAGCTGCGCGGTGGGAAAACTCGAGGTGGTGGATGACGCCAATGATCCCGCATTCAGATCTTGAGAAAAGGGACTCGTCATTTTATTTATTTATATATTTATTTATTCTAAAAAGCCTTCATAATGCTTTATACTGTGATAGGTTCGCTTAAGATGCCATTTTTTTTTAAAGATTAAAGGACTCATTATTTATTTATTATTTATTTATTTATTATTTATTTCATAAAGCTTTATATTGCTTTATATTGTGATAGGTTCGTTTTTTTTTTTAAAGATAAAGAGACTCAATTATTTATTTATTTATCTCTTTATTTATTCTGAAAAGCTTATATTGTGACAGGTTCGCTTAAGATGCCATTTTTTAAAAAGATAAAGGGACTCATTATTTTATTTATTTATCTATTTATTTATTCTAAAAAGCTTTATATTGTGATAGGTTCGCTTAAGATGCCATTTTTTAAAAGATAAAGGGACTCATTATTATTATTTATTTATTTATTTATTTATTTTATAAAGCTTCGTATTGCTTATATTGTGATAGGTTCGTTTTTTTTTAAGATAAAGAGAACTCAATTATTTATTATTTTATCTATTTATTTATTCTAAAAAGCTTTATCTTGTGATAGGTTCGCTTAAGTACCATTTTTTAAAAGGTAAAGGGACTCATTATTTTATTTATTTATCTATTTATTTATTCCAAAAAAGCTTTATATTGTGAGAGGTTCGCTTCAGATGCCACTTTTAAAAAGATAAAGGGACTCATTATTTTTATTTATTTATCTATTTATTTATTTCATAAAGCTTCATATTGCTTTATATTGTGATAGGTTCGTTTTTTTAAGATAAAGGGACTCATTATTTTATTTATTTATCTATTTATTTATTCTAGAAAGCTTATCTTGTGACAGGTTCGCTTTAGATGCCATTTTTTTTTAAGATAAAGGACTCATTATTATTTATTTATCTATTATTTATTATAAAAAGCTTTATGCTGTGACAGGGTAGCTTAAGATGACATTTTTAAAGATAAAGGGACTCATCATTTTATTTATTTATTTATATATTTATTTCATAAAGCTTTCATATTGCTTTATTTTGTGATAGGTTCGCTTAAGATGCCATTTTTTAAAAGATAAAGGACTCATTATTTTATTTATTATCTATTTATTCATTCTAAAAAGCTATTTTATTTATTTATCTAATTTATTTTATAGAGCTTTATCTTGTGATAGGTTCGCTTAAGATGCCAAAGGGACTCATTATTTTACAAATTTACCTATTTAATTATTCTAAAAGCTTTATATTGTGAGAGGTTCGCTTAAGATGCCATTTTTAAAGATAAAGGGACTCATTGTTTTATTTATTTATCTATTTATTTATTTTCATAATGCTTCATATTGCTTTATATTGTGATAGGTTCGTTTTTTAAAAGATAAAGGGACTCATTATTTTATTTATTTATCTATTTATTTATTCTAAAAAGCTTTATATTGTGATAGGTTCGCTTAAGATGCCACTTTAAAAAGATAAAGGGACTCATTATTTATTTATTTATATATTTCATAAAGCTTCGTATTGCTTTATATTGTGATAGGTTCGCTTAAGATGCCATTTTTTTAAAAGATAAAGGGACTCATTATTTTATTTATTTATCTATTTATTTATTCTGAGAAGCTTTATCTTGTGATAGGGTAGCTTAAGATGCCTTTTTTAAGATAAAGGGACTCGTTATTTTTATTTATATCTATTTATTTATTTCATACTGCTTTATATGTGATAGGTTCGCTTAAGATGCTTTTTTAAGATAAAGGGACTCATTGTTTATTTATGTATCTCTTTATTTATTCTAAAAAAGCTTTATATGTGATAGGTTCGCTAAGATGCTTTTTTTAAGATAAAGGGACTCATTGTTTATTTATTTATCTATTTATTTATTCCAAAAGCTTATATTGTGACATGTTCGCTTAAGATGCCCACTTTTAAAAGACGAAAAGAATAAGTGGAAAGCTCGAGCCCGAGATCAAGCGAGCGGACCCTGGGGGGGGGGGGCGGTGCAGGAGACAGGCAATTTGTAATTAAAATCAATAAGTTAATAAGCGATTGTTAATTTTCAATTACGGAATGAATGCAAGCTGATGAGCGCCGATGGCTGGGGTTGCCTTAAATCGTCTTCAAGGAGCAGTGCCAAGACGCCGCAGGATGATGAGCAGGTGGGGGCGCGAGTGCCAGCTGGGACTGGCTCTGCCTCGTGCCTCGGTGCCTCTCGCAGTACAAACCGATAAAAAGGACCCGGAAGATGGAGGCCGTATAACTCTTGACGTTGAGCAGTAATTCGGAATGGGAATTCTTTCGCGAGCGGCGCCTGTCTGACGTTTGTAATCTGTGACACTTGCGCTGCTCAGCCCCCGTGCGCCGCGCCCGCCCTCGAATCGCGCGCTCCCCCTCTCCTCTTCCCCCTGCCCCTTCCCTCGGTTCATGCACTCCTCTTTTCTCTCTTCCCTTTCCTCTCCTTCCCTCTCCTCTCCTTCTTTCCTCTCCTTTCTTCTCTCTCGCTCTCTCTCTCTCTCTCTCTCTCTCTCTCTCTCTCTCTCTCTCTCTCTCTCTTCTCTCTTCTCTCTCTCTCTTCTCTCTCTCTCTCTCTGCTCTCTCTCTCTCTCCCTCTTCTTCTTCTCCCCTCTCTCCCTCGCCCTCAGCCTCACCCTGTATGTATCCTCTCCCTGCACCCACCTTTCCCCCTCCATCCACCCAACCCCTCTCCCCTCCCCCTCCACCCAACCCCTCCTCCTTTTTCCCCCTCCACCCAACCCCTCCTCCCCTCCTCCACCCCCTCCTCCCCTTCCCCTCCACCCAACCCCTCCTCCCCTTCCCCTTCCCCTTCCCGTAACCCTGTTTTCCCCCTCCTCCATGCCTGGCCTTCGTCCCTGCTTACACTTCCCGCTTCTGCTGTGCGTACACCTGCTTCTGCTTCCTGCTTCTGCTTCTGCGTCTCTCCTCGTGCCCGCCTGCTTCCCCTTCGTAACTCGGCGCTCCTCGTACTACCTCAGGACAAAGTGCTGCTCCAAAAAAAAAAAAAAAAAAAAGGAAAAAAAATGTACAGAAGGAGAGAGAAAAGGGGATTTTCTTCGCCTCGGAACTGTGTTCGCGGGACAGAATGTTTTATCGCAATTCCGGAAAAAAGATATTTCGGTATATTTCCGGAAAGGTGGGAGAAGGAAGGAGAGGGAGGAATGGTATCCGTTTGGCTCCGGCGCGGCCATATGCGCGAAGGGGCGAAGTGAACAACAGAGGAAAGGAGAGGAAGAAAGAAAAAGAGAAGACTAGCGAATGAGAGAGAAAGAATAGCAAATGATATATATTGTACTTTTTTTTTTTTTATCATATATACATTTTTTTGCAGAAAGATACTGCGTTCCCCATCGTGAATAACGAAATAAAGATTAAGAATGAATAAGGGGGCTCCGTCACCCACCGAACGGCGAGGGAAAGGGCGAAATTGATAAGGAGGTGCGACACGGGGACCCCCAAAAAAAAAAAAAAAAAAAAAAAAAAAAAAAAAAAAACAAAAAAAACAAAAAAAAAAAAAAAAAAAAAAAAAAAAAAAACACGAAGACAAAACTCACGGGGTATATAGTTAGCGAGAGCCATCAGTGCGAACGCGGCCACGCCCTCCGCATAAGAAAGCGACGGGGGGGGGGGGGGGGAGAGAAGGCGGGTCCGGTATTACAGTATTTTGTGGAGCGAAAAGAGGGGGGGATAGGGGAGGGAGAGGGAAGAGAGGGGTGGAATAGGAGGAGGAGGAGGGAGGGAGGGGATGGGGAGAGGGAAGGAGGGAGGGGGAGGAAGGGAAGGAGGAATAGGGGGAGGAACAAGTGGAAGGAGGGAAGGAGGGAGGAGGAGGGAAAGGAGAGGGGAAGGGAAGGAATAGGGGAGGAGGAACAAAGGAAGGAGGAAGGAGAGAGGGAAATGGGGAGACATGGGGAAAGGGTAGGGATGAGAGATAGGGAGGGAGTGGGGGAAAATGGGGGGGTAGAGGGATGAGGGGAAGGGAAAAAGGGAAGGGTTGTGTTAGGGGAGGTGGAAGGGAGCTTAAATAGGGGAGGAAAGTAGAGGGGAAAGTGGGGGGAAGTGAGGGGAACGATGAAGGGGAGAAGGAGGGTGAGGGGAGGATAAGGGGACATTGGGGAAATGAGGACGTACATTCGTGCAGGGAGTACAGGGGTAACGGTGATTAAGAGGAGGGAGGGAGGGGAGAGGAGGGAGAGAACGCATGCATAGGTGGAGGATCCTTCCCCTTCCCCCTTCCCCTCTTCCCTCCTCCCCCTTCCCCTCTCCCTCCCCTCCTCCCTTCTCCTTCCCTCTTTCCCCTCTCCCCTCTCCCTTCCCCCCTCCCCTCCTCCCTTCCCCCTCCCACTTCTCCTCCCCCTCCTCCCTTCCCCTTCTCCCCTCCTCCCTTCCTCCCTTCCCCCTCCTCTTCCCTTCCCCTTCTCCCTCCTCCCTCCCCCTCTCCCCTCTCCCCCCTCCTTCCCCCACCCCTCCTCATCCCAGCAAGCAAAACAAGCACCCTAGAAAGAGTATAAAATCTACAACAGATAATAACAGAAGCGAACCGAAAAAAAAAAGAATATTCACGGGCGCTTGAAAGGCACAGCAGCACCGCCGCCCTTTTCTCGCTCTCTGCTCCCGGGACTGCGACACAGTTGGGTATACGTTGTGGGTCATATTTTCCAGGATAGTAACTGTTTGTCATGCGGGAATAATAATAATAATGCCAGGCGGTTTGTGCTGTGCGGGGCTGTTCTCCGTGGCACCGGATGTCTGGCCCTTACGCAGCACGCGGAGATGACAATTTTGGGCTGTTGTTTTCTCCCGTTTGTTCTGTTTTTTTAATTCTGTTTAGGGCTCGAAGCAAAGCTGTTTATTTGTACTTTCGCATTTTTTTTTTTTTGTGAATGGATTCGTTTGTTTATTTGTTTTATGGTTTTTATTTTAGGTTTGTATGAACTCAATGTAATGTGTTTTATTTGTACTTTCACATTTTTTTTGTGAATGGATTCGTTTTTGTGTTTTGTGGTTTTATTTTAGGTTTGTATGAACTCAATGAAATGTGTTTATTTGTACTTTGATTCTTCTTTGTAAATTAATTCAATTATTAATTTGTTTTTCTTTTCTTTTCTAGGTTGGTGTGAACTTGTACAACCGTCCATTCGATCAAGTAAGAAAAAGAATCGGTAAAAAAGTGTTCAGGAGGGAGCGAGCGAGCGTCGAGAACGGCGAGGAACGGTGCGTGTACGGTGCGTGTACGGTGCGAGAGGGACTGATTTGCGGTCCGGCCGAGCACCATACAGGAGAGGATTGATAGAAGACAAGTTGATGACGGTGGCGACGACAGGGGGGAGGGGGGCGTGGATGGGCGCGCACGCGAGGAGGGGCGGCGGGGCGGCGGGAGGGACTATGGCTGCCGCAGTCTAAGGGATCACTCTTGTTGTTGTTTTTTTGGGGTTGTTGTGGGTGTTATGAGGGAAGTAGCTTGGTTTTGGATGCTAGGATTGTTATTGCTGTTGTTCTCTGCCGTTATTGCTGTTCTTATGGTACAAGTTTCTGGTTTTTGATGTTGGGAGTGTTATTGTTGCTGTTATTGGTCGTCATTGCTGCTTGGATCATGAGGCCTTCGAGTGATTTCTCGCTTGATCGCCTCAATTAATAACGCGGGTGGGGTGCTGGAGGACCAGCTGATCGGCATGGCCCGGGGCTCAGTGGCTCAAAGGAGTAGATAATCTACCGTAATTGTGGTATAGGGAGAAAGGCAAGGGGAGAGGGGAGGGAGGGAGAGAGAAGGAAGGAGAGGGAGGCAGAAAGGCAAGGGGAGAGAGGGAGGGAGGGAGGTAGAGGGAGAGAGAAAAAAAAAAAGGAGAGGAGAGAGAGAGACAGGAGAGAAGGAGAGGGGAAGAGAAAAAGAGAGAAGAGGATAGAGAGTGAGAGGAGAAGAAGGGAAGAGAGAAAGAGAGAGAGGAGAGAAAGAGGGGGGGGCACAGATAGACAGACAGACAGAGAGAGAGTATGGTGATGTAAAAGAGGGGAGGGTAGCGAGAGAGGCGGAGAGAAAGGGGAGGAGCGGGTGGGATAGGTGGGTCGACCTACTAAAAGGGAACGAGGGGAAGAGATCCACGCCATAGAAAATAAACCAGAGAGATTTCCCCTCGGAATGAACAACAGTGAACGAGGAGAGAGGGAGGGGAGGGAAGAGAGAGAGAGAGAGAGAGGAGAGAGAGAGAGAGAAGAGAGAGAGACAGACAGACAGACAGACAGAGACAGACAGAGACAGAGACAGAGACAGAGACAGAGACAGAGACAGAGACAGAGAGAGAAGAGACAGAGAAGACAGAGAGAGATAGAGAGAGGGAAAGAAGGAAGGGGGACAGAGAGAGAGAGAGAGAGGAAGGAGGGATGGCAAAAGGATAGGAGAAAGCAAGAGAGAGAGAGAGAGAGAGACAGAGGAAAGACAGAGTGAGAGTGTGATAGAAGGGACAAAGAGGGAGAGGGACGGGCCCATACCCCGATCACGGCCGGCGGGTGTCATAGGCATTTAATTACCGCCAGCGCCCCGGAAACACATCGATATGGGCATTAACCGTATTAGAGATTCTATCACTTTATCGGCGAGATAATTCCACGGAGTTACTTTATTGTCCGTGGGCCCAATGGCGGCACATTTGGGCCGGTGCCAAGGGCGGCCGTTGCTTCGTCAGTGTGAATGATGGTTGAGGGGGGGTGAGAGGTGAGGGGGATTGGGAGGGAAGGAGGGGTGAGGGAGGGGGAGGGAAGGAGGGGGGTGAGGCGGGGGGAGAAGGAGGGGGTGGGGGTGAGAGGCGGGTAGGTAGGGGGTGAGGGGGAGGGCAAGGGGAGGTAGGTAGGGGTGAAGGGGGAGGGAAGGAGGGGGTGAAGGGGAAGGATGGTTGAGAGGAGAAGGGTGGGTAGGAGTGGAAGAGAGTGGGGGAGGGGAAGGGGAAATAATCAAGCAGAGGGTCTATAGAGGAGGAGGGGTAAGGACAGAGGGGGGGGGGGGGGCTGCAGGAGGAGAGAAATAAAAAGGAAAAAAAAAAGAAAGAAAGAAATGGGTAGAGGGTGAGGATCAAGCAAAGGGAAAGGAGATGGAGGATGAGGAAAAAGGAGAGGATGTGGGTGGGGGGAGGTTGAGGGAAAAAGGAGAGAATGTGTGTGTGGGGGAGGGGGGTGCGAACGCCGGAGACAACAATGGTCGTCCGTCTCCCTTCGGTGGAGTGACGTCGGTTGTTGGCGATCGCGGAATTGCTCTTTTGCGGTCGTTTGGGTAGATTGGGTAGTTGCCATACAGTTTTAGTAGATTGGGTAGTTGACATACAGTGATTTTAGTAGATTGGGTAGTTGACATAGTTATTTTATTAGATTGGGGTAGTTGACATACAGTGATTTTAGTAGATTGGGTAGTTGCCATACAGTGATTGGGTATAGTTGATGCCTAAAAAGCGGTGATGTTGGTATGATTGGTAACGAATGTGCGGTGAATTTCTGTATTTTTCGGTAGCTAATGTGCGTTGATTAGGGACAAAATGCGAAGGATGTCAGCGACTTTCGGTAGCAGTTAGTAGCAAAGGTGACCGAGCATGGCGCTGCTCTCGAGACCTTGTCAACCACTTTGATTCGTCTATTGCCTTTCTTTTGAGTCTTTTGAGTTCGAAAATGAATTATGCTTCCACCCACGTGTACATATTTTACATAGGCATGTGTGCGCGTGTACGTGTGCTCGTGTGTGCGCGTATTCGTGTATCCGCGATCTTGCACCGACGAGAAACATGTTATAAATGATGATAATAGTATAAGGTCGAGGGCAATTTACTCTGGGAAATGGAATATCGGCTCCCCCGATAAGCGCCGGCCTCGGGTGCTTGCGACGTCGGCGGTGAACACGCGGCTGTTCTTGCTCCTCCGATACTTTTTTTTTTTATTGTCGTCGTTATTGTTATCGAATTCAATTAATTTACCGCTTAATTTATCGGCAAATGAGATTCGATATTTGCAAATGTTTTACGCGTGTGTTTATGGCATGCGGCCGATATGTTTGCGAATTCAGTGATGTTATTATAGTCCGCTGATCGGCGACGGCGCGGTCCCCTGGCGTCGGAACGGAAGTCGCTCGGCCGACGGGGACTCGCGAGGGCGGGGAAGGGAGGGATGCGCGCCCGGCTCGTGGATGCAGTATAAGTACTTAGATGTGTATGTGTGTGCATTAATATATATATAAATATATATATATAAATATATATATATATTTATATATGTATATGTTATAATATAATATATATATATATATATATATATATATTATATATATAATATATTGTAGGTATTGTTTAATTAATATATAGTATAATATATATATATATAATATATGTATATTATATATATATAATATAATATATATTTATATATGTATGTATGTATATATGCATATATATATAGATGGCAGTTATGGATCTTTATGTAGGTATGTGTGTATGTACGTTGTTGATTTGTTTGTGTAATGGAGTCCCTTTCGACGAACGAGGATTAATTATAGCAAAATTAATTTTATTGTTATTATTTCAACTGAAAAAGCTCTTTTAATCTTTCTCACATCCTTCCACTTTCCATCCTTCCCTCCACCCAGCTCTCCATTCCTTCCTTTCTCCCTTGCTTCCATTTTTTTTTTTTCGTTGAAAAATAGATTGTAACCCCCCCCCTCAAAGAAATAAAAAAAAAAAAAAAAAAAGAAAAAAAGAAAAGAACAAAAAAAAAAAAAAAAAAAAAAAAATGGCGACCATTGTCTCCAAGGTCAGAAGCCTCAAAGCCAACTGGCAGTACTAAGGCTCTCAGATTATTTATTTTAATATACGTATGATATCCCTTTTATTTGTTTGAATTAAAAAGAATCAACGAGGAGATGAGTCCCCCAGCCTCCCCAATTGGGCTGGTGAACAAAATTGCTGCCGTTTGAATTCTCGACTCCGGGTTTATGCTTATGGGCCAGGGGGAGGGGACCGGTAGAGGGGCGAGGGCGGACGCTTGTCAACAAGTAATGATGTCGTAAATGTTTTGACAAATTGGATTTCCACGGGCAAATAATTTGCATTCTGTTTCTGTGACAGGTTCAATATTTACTGTGTTGTAGCTACGGGCGGCCGGCGTCTGCTGTGGTGTGGTCCCTTTCGCTGTTGGTCTCTCTCTCTGTCAAGATTTGTGCCTGTTGTTTTTCTCTCGCGTCTTTCGTTTTGCTTTTGGGGGGTTTGGTTTGGTTGTTTGGTTTGGTGTTTGATTTGTTGCTAGCTGGTTGTGTTTTTGTCTCCGCATGTCTGCTCGTCTCTTCCTCTCTCTCTCTCTCTCTCCTCCTCTCTCTCTCTCTCTCTCTCTCTTCTTCTCTCTCTCTCTCTCTCTCTCTCTCTCTCTCTCTCTCTCCCTCTCCCTCATCCCTCTGCCCCTCTCCCTCTCCCTCCCTCTCCCTCTCTCTCCCTTTCTCCGCTCTCTCCCTTTCCGCTCTTCCATCTCCCAACTCTCTCCATTCTCCCACTTATCTCCCTCTCTCCTCTCTCTCTCCCTTCCCTCTCTTCTCCTTCTCCCTACCTCTCTCTCACCTCCTTGCCTCTCCCTCTACTCCCTCGCCTACCTCCTCCTTTCCTCCCCTCCGATCCCTCCCTCCCTCCCTCCTTCTTCCTTTTTATGTACACTTGTAAAAAATATTCACACTTTGTTTGCGGGACAAAAGAGTATCTTTAATATCAGACGTAGGGTAGCGCCCCCCCCCCCCCCCTCCCGGCCCCACAAAAAAAAAGGTAATACTGATGAAATAAGTTATTAAAATCGGCGGAAAATCCTTGTTTGATCAGGAGAGCTTTTGGAGAGTTTTGACGGTGTGGTGTGCTGCTTGCTTTGCTTCTTTTTCTCTCCCTTTTTTCGGTTCCTCTTTTATTTTAGTTGTTTTTCGTTGCTTTTTTTTTGTTTTTTGTTTTTCCAACTCGCACAATGAACCCGGAGCTGGTTTATCCTGGCGAACTCCCTCTCCCTCCTCTCCCCTCCCCTCCCCTTGTCCTCCCTTCCCCCCCCTCCCCTTCCTTTCCTCCTCCCTCCTTCCCTTTTCCCCGCCCTCCCTTCGCCACACCCTCCCCTCCTTCCTTCCTCCCTCGACTTTCCTCCTTACCCTCCCCTGCGCTCTCTCCCTTCCCCCGCCCTTCCCCTCCTTCCTCCTCCTCCCTTCTTCTTCATCCTTCCCCCTCCCTCCCTTATCCCTTCCTCCCCATACCCTATTCCCCGCCCCCTCCTTTCCTCCTCCCACCCTCCCCTCCTTCACCTCTCCCACCCTCCCCTCCTTCCCTTCCCCCCTCCCTCCCTGCAATACTTTCCCTTCCCTCCCTCCCGATGCTGCTCCCATCCCCCGTCCCCCCGTCCCCCCACCCACCCCCACCTGCCGTGTTTACACCCGCAAACATTAATTGAGACCGCCCAAGGGGGGAAAAAATGTTTACTTTTTACGTGTATATTTTCCGTTGCTCGAAAGGCATATGTGCCGGTGGTGGTGGGGGGTGCGCGGGGTGGGGGCGAGGGCGGGGATGGGGAGGGGTAGGCTGAGGGATGGGGAGGGAGAGGCTTTGAGGAGAGAAGAGAAGCAATGAGGAGGGAATCTGGAGGGGGAAGGGGAGGGGAAGAGTAAGCTTGAGGGAGACGAGAAAGCTATGAGCGGAGGAATCTGAGGGGAAAGGAAGGGGGGGGGTGCTGCTGGAAGGGTGAACGCATGGAGAAGGGGAGGGGGGAGGGAAGAGAGAGAGCAGGTGGAAGAGGGGAGTCGAGAGTCACAGCGTTTATGTTTTTTTTTTCTTTCTTTCTTTTTTCTCAATTTTTTTTACGTTTTTTTTCTTAAGCTCTTCCAATTATCTTTCAGCGTGTCTTTTTTTTTTTTTCTTCCTCCCGAGTTTTCACCAGCTTCTTCTTTCTAGTTCTTCTTCTTTATTCTTCTTTCTTTATTTCTTCATTCCTCTTTCCTTCCCCTCCCACTTTTTTTTTTACCCCTTTCCCCCACTTTCCTTTTCCTAGTTCTGCCGTCTTTTCTTTCCTTCAGTTTCCTTTTTCTTCTCTCTCTTTCACTTCCCCTTCCTTCTCTCCTCTCTCCTCTCTCGTTGTCCTCTTAGCTTTCCCCTCTCCCCGCTCCCCTCACTGCCCAATTGCTCTCCCTTCTTGCTCCGTCTTAGATGTATCCTCCTCTCTCTCTCTCTCTCTCTCTCTCGTCTTCTTCTCTCTCTCTCTCTCTCTCTCTCTCTCTCTCTCTCTCTCTCTCTCTCTCTCTCTCTTCTCTTTCTCTCTCTCTCTTTTTCTCTCTCTCTTTCTCTCTCTCTCTCTTTCTCTCTCTCTCTCTCTCTCTCTCTCTCTCTCTCTCTCTCTCTTCTCTCTCTCTTCTCTCTCTTCTCTCTCTCTCGCTCTCTCTCTCTTCACTCATTTCTCTCTCTCTGCTTCTTTTCTTTCTTTCTCTCATGAATATATTTTGCGTATGTGTTTGTTTATTTATTGTATGTATGTGTATAATATATATATATATATATATATATATATATATATATATATATATATTATACACATATACACGCATACAGATATGTCTCACACCTTTTTGCAGTCTCTCTTTTCCTGCTTTATCTCAGTTCTTACTCAGTTCTCTTGATGCCTTCTCTTCGTGTTTTTTCTTTTTCTTAGTCCTTCTTCCTTCGTTGCCAGTGCGCCTCCTCTCATTCCACTCACGCCCTTCCCCTCTTTGGCACTTGGCCACCCCTCCTCCCTCCCCCCCCCCCTCTTCGCTCGTTACCTCTGCTCTCATTGCCCCTTCTCTCTCTTCCTTCCTCACTCGCTCCCTCGGACATCCCACTCATCGCTCGCTTCTCTCCTCTCTCTTCTTCTCTCTCTCTCTTCTCTCTCTCTCTCTCTCTCTCTCTCTCTCTCTCTCTCTTCTCTCTCTCTCTCTCTCTCTCTCTCTCTCCCTCTCCCTCTTCCTCTCCCTCCTCCCTCTCCCTCTCCCTCCCGCCCTCCCTCTCTTTGCTCTCATTCTCGATTCTTTTTCTTTATCTGGTTCTCTATCCATGCTTCTTTTCCCCGTTCTTTTCCCACCTCTTTTATTCTCTCATTTTCACCCATCCCTTTTTCTACCCCAGCTTCCCCTCCCCCCATCTTCTTCCTTCTTCCCCCCTTCCCCCTTCCGTTCTCCTTCACTCTCCCTCCCTCCCTCCTCTTCCTCTTTCACTTCCCCCTTATTTTTTATCTCCCTTCACCCTCACCGTCTCGCCTTCGGCCCTCATTCCCCACTCGCCCCTCCCCTTCCCCTCCGCCCCTACCCACCTCCCCTCCGCCTCCCTATCCCCCTCCCCTTCTATCCCCCTCCCCTTCTATCCACTTCCTTCTCCCTTTCTCTCCTCTTTCCTCTCCCTCTCCCCTTCCCCTCTCTCGAGTAGCGCCTGGAAGACTAGCAAGTATGGATTACGTTCTCGGATATCTTTTGTTGTGTCAAGTGTTTGAGGTCGAGGCTTATTATTGTATATATATAAACACACCTTGATGAGGAGTCTGTGTACATTGGGTCCGTGCAGCTGGTCCGGTAGAAGAGCAGGGCTGTTTTGCTAGGATTTAAGTGTGTTGTTTGTTTTGTGTCGACGGGGTGTCCGGTTGGCTTGTAAGATAGAGGAGAGAGGGGTATAGTATGTGAATGAATGAATGAATGAATTAGAGATTGAATGAAATGAGAGAGAGAGAGGGGGGGTTGATGAGAGGAGAGAGAGAAGAAAGGAGAGAAAGAGAGGAGACGAGCGAGCGTAAGCGAAGCGAAAGAAAGTAGCCGCGGAGCAAGAGAGAAGTGAGAGAGAGGCGTAAGCGGAAGCGAAAGAAGAGGTAGCCAGCGAGAGAGAGAGAGCAGGAGAGAGAGAGAGAGAGAGAGAGAGAGAGAGAGAGAGAGAGAGAGAGAGAGACGAATCGCGACCCACGGCAAGTCCACCTGTAGTCCCATAATGATTACTCCTCGCCGGCCGACCCAAGAGCCCCGCAGTCGACAGCCGCGTCTATGACGGCGCGTGATCATCACCATAGCAACGCGTAAAATATCAAAACACCCCATTGCGTCCCTGTACGAATGAACGGCACCCGGGGCGGAAGGTACGGAG
Organism: Penaeus vannamei; assembly: GCF_003789085.1. Taxonomy (NCBI): domain Eukaryota; kingdom Metazoa; phylum Arthropoda; class Malacostraca; order Decapoda; family Penaeidae; genus Penaeus; species Penaeus vannamei. The sequence goes on from NW_020868341.1 coordinate 191,246, forward strand.
CAGCGGGTACGATTGGATGACGCTTTTCGTTATAAGTTTAAATTCCGGGTGTGAAGACGATTGGGCGTGCGCGTTCTACACGCGTCGTTGTATAGTCTGGTGAGGAGGGGAGGGGAGGAGGAGGAGAGAGGGGAAGCGGGATGTGTGTGTTGAGAGAAAGGGAGAGGAAGGGGAGAGGAGGGAGGGGAGAGGGAAGCATGGGAGTGGTTTAGAAGAGGGGAAGGAGGAGGAAGGAGGGAGAGAAGCAGTGGGGAGTGTTAGAAGAGAGGGGAAGGAGGAGGGAAGGGAGGGGAGAGGGGAGCGGGACGGGGGTGTTTGTTTAGAGGAGGGGGGAAGGAGGAGGGAGGAGGGAGGAGAGAGGGGGAGGGAGGGAGAGGGGGAAGGAGGGGGAGCGGGAAGCAGGGGATGGGTAGAAGGGGGGGAAGGAGGAGGGAAGGACAGGTCAGCCTGGTTGGGTGCAGGATGTTCTGATATTAAAGATTGGTGTTGTGTGTGTGGTCTGTGTGGCGAGGGAGAGGTGAAGGGGAGAGGGGATCTTGTGGTGTTTGCGGTTTGATTTCACAGGGTGCTTTTGTGTGTCCTTAAGAGGCGATTGTGGATTATCTGTCTTGCTCTCGCTCTCTCCTGCTGGTGAGTTGCGCTTACTTACGCCCCATATATATATATATATATATATATATATATATATATATATATATATATATATTAATTATATATATTGTAGGCGTGCCGAGTCGTTCGTAGGGTAGGATAATAAATGTTGTGTTGTATTGAGAGAGAGAGAGAGAATGTGTGTGTGATATTGAGCACACGGATAGTTTGCCCCAAATACGGCATGCATAGCATGCGTTACACACGCATCTCACCACAAACTTACACACACTATGTATACCACGGTACATGTGTGCAGCCGGGGTCGTGTCCGTATCGCATGTCGCTCTATGGTTTATGCGTGCGGCGACTTTCGTGGTGTACTGAGCTCACCGGGGCGTTTCATGCTATCTGTTCTTGCCTGGTATGTAGGAGGGTTATGGAAGCGAAAGAGAGTGGAGAGGGATGGAGGGGAGAGGGAGTGGGGGGAGAAAGGGAGTGGGGGGGGAGGGGAAATGGGAGGTGAGGGAGGAAGAGAGGGAGTGGGGAGGAGAGAGGGAGAGGAATAGAAAAAAAAAGTGGGGGAGGAAGAAAGGGAGTGGCGGGAAGGAAGAAAGGGTGTGGGGGGAGGAAGAGAGGGGGAGAGGAGGAGGGAAATGGGCCCGAGTGGGGCGAGGAAGAAGGAAGTGGGAGAAAGAGAGGAGGAGGGGGAGAGGGGAGGGAAGGAAAGAGAGTGAGGAGAAGAGGAGAGAGGGGAAGAAGTTAAGGGAGATGAGGAGAGAGAAAGGGGAGTCGCGGAGGAGAGAAAAGGGAGAAGGCGAGAGATGAGGAGAAGGGAGAGAGATGGAGAAAGAGAAGGAGAGTAAGGCTTGGGATTTTATATCTATCTGTTTACTCATGTCTTTGGCCGATTAAGGGCTTGCGGTGCGTGCGCTGGCGGTGAGAATATTATGCAACGCGGTTGCAGGACGGAATTAATTTCACCTTCGAAACCGTTGCATGGGAGAGTCGTATACATATATATATATATACTACTATATATATATATATATTGTATATATATATTAATATAATATATATATATACAAACATACAAACATACATCTATGATTTTATATCCCCCCCCCCCGACACACACATACACAACATCCCACACAAACACACACCCACACACACACCACCGAACCCACGCCACACACACACACACATCCACACACACACACAACACACACACGTAACACGTCAGGTACACGACACGCACACACGTACACACACCGCGTGCTTCTATTTTCGAGTTGTAGTTACGACAGTGTGTTGTTGTTTTTTATAGTCGTTGCGGTTGTAGGCGGAGCCCGTGTACTTCGTGGCCGGTGACGAAAGTGCTGCTATGCTTTCGACGCCAACCCAGCACGGCCCACGCCGGACGGTGTGAAGGTGACCAGCGAAAGGTGACGTTCACACCCTCTCCCCTCTTCCCCCTTCTCCCTCTCCCTTCTTTTCTTCCATCTCCCATTTCCCTCCTCCCCTCTCCCCCTCCCCTTCTTCTTCCTCCATCTCCCCCTCCTCCCCTCCCCTTCGTCCTCCCCACTCCCCCCCCCTCTTCCTCTATCCCCTCCTCCCCCCCTCTATCCCGACCAGCATTTTCAAGAGCTCGTCTGATTTATTGCTGTCATTTACCAGGTCATAACCTAATTCTCGCCAAAGAGCACTTCAGCGCCGTGTAAAAAAACAGGTCGGGGGGGTAGGGGAGGGGGGGGTGAGGGGTGGGGGGGGGTGAGCGGCTCGGAGTCGAGGTCTTCTTCCGCTGTAATTAATTTGCACGAATTCCCACCGAAAGTACGGGTTGGTAGTGGCGGCTGGGGGTGGGGGGGTGGTGGGGGAATGGGGAGGGAAGGGAGCGGGAGACAGGGAGGGGGAGGGGTAATGTAGGTGGTGAAGGAGGAGGGGGGGAGGAGAGAAGAGGGGAGTGAGTAGTTGGAAGGGGGGGGAGGGGAGCCGTGGGTAGGAGAGGGGAGGAGGGAAGCTACAGTTGGGGGGTGGGGGAGGAGCCAGGTTGGGGGAGGAGCCAGAGGTGGGGTGCGGGAGAAGCTATAGGTGGGAAGGTGGGGGAGGAGCCAGAGTGGGGTGGGGGGAGGGGGTGGGGGGTGGGGAGAAGCTATAGGTGGGGGTGGGTGGGGGAGAAGCTATAGGTGGGGTGGGGAGAACTATAGGTGGGGGGATGAGAGAAGTATAGTGGGGGTGGGTGGGGAGAAGCTATTAGGTGGGGGGAGGTGGTGGGGGAGAAGCTTATAGGTGGGGTGGGGGAGAAGCTATAGGTGGGGGGGGGCGGGGGAAGCCATTAGTAGGGGAGGAGGTGGGGAGGAGCCATAGTTAGGGGGAGGGAGGAATCGATGTGTACAGCGCTAGTCCGTCAGCCACGCTCTCCACTCATAAACTAACTCGCACCCGAGGATCAAGAAACACCTTTTTTTTTTCTTTTTTTTATAGAAAGGAACGAAGAGAAAGAAGAGAATTTTTTTCCTTTTTTTTTTTAGAAAGAAACGAAAGAGAGAAAGAGAAATCGAGGCGATGAGGCGATGACTGTATCAAGCAAAGTGCCGAGTCGGGCGTGCGGTTCCGGAGAGTGTGGAGAGAGCTCGGGACACCAAAGCACCGTGTCGGGGGCCTGTCTTAACTCCGTCGTGCTTGTGTTCGTGCGTTTCGGGTGGGGGTGTACGGTGCCGTGGGCGTGGAAGGGGGAGGGAGGGAGAAAGAAAGAGAGAGAGAGAGAGTGAGTGAAAAAATTGAAAGCGAAGGAGATAGGAAAGGAGGGAGATAGATTGAAAGGAAGAGAAGGAAAGAGAAGAAGATAGAGAGAGAGAGGAGAGAGAGAGAAGGAGAGAAGGAGAGAGAGAGAGGAGAGAGAGAGAGAGAGAGAAGAGAGAGAGACGAGGAGAGAAGAGAGAGAGAGAGAGAAGAAAGCGAGAGAGAGAGAGAGAGAGAGAGAGAGAGAGAGGAGAGGAGAGAGAGAGAGAGAGAGAGAGAGAGAGAGAGAGAGAGAGACAGAGAGAGAGAGAGAGAGACAGAGAGAGACAGAGACAGAGACAGAGAGAGAGTGACTAACCGCCCATGCCTTATGCATATCTCTCTCTGTCCATCCGTCTGTGAAACCCAGTTCCTCTCCGACCGGCCGCCCGCCGACACACCTCCGCCTGTGGCATATACCTCCCCGGACACGAGTTGCAGGACAGTAGCGGGTAGATTCAATATCCGAGTCCTGTTTGATTTCGCGGGCGGCCTCTCGGCGTGCAGGGCCTCCTCCTGTGTCGCCTCGCCGCTCCCGTTGTCTCTGCTGTTTGGTGCTGTTTCTGTTGCGTCTGGGGCTGCTGCAAGGCGTGGCGGTGGTGCTGTGTCTTTGCTGTCTCCTCTGGTGTTGCTTCTGTTGTTTCGGAGCGTGGCCGTGGCGGTGTCCTTGTTGAGAGGGGGAGGAGGAGGATAGGGAGAAGGAGAGGGAGAGGGAAAGGAAAGGAGGAGGAGAGGAGAGAGAGAGAGGACAGAAGGAGCGGGAGGAGGAGAAGGAAAGAGGAGAGAGGAGAGAGGGAGAGGGAAGGGAAAAGGAAAGGGAGAAGGAAGAGGAGAGAGAGAGAGGGAAAGGGAGAGAAGAGAGGAGAGAAAGAAAGGAAAATGAGAAGGAAGAGAGCGACAGGAAGGAGAGGGAGAGTTAGAACATTAGAGAATGAGAAACTAAAGATAATGAGAGAGTACAGAAGGAAAGTCCCTGTTGCCATTGCTTCAGATGTTGGAGGTTGCGTCGACTGGTGGCGCCCCCTCTTTTGTTGCTGGCAATCGTTTCGGCGGTGGCCCCACCCCCCACCCCCACCCCCCAGTTGTTGTGTTGTTGTTTTTTTGCTGGTGTGAAATATCATGTCGCCGGGTGTTGTTGGTTTGACTGTATTCCGTGTTGTTGTTATTGTTGTTATTGCGTCTGTAGTTGCCTTTGGGTTTCCCGTCTGGCGATTTGTTGTCATTCTGTTGGCCTTCGCGTCTGTCCCAGCTGTTCCCTCTTATGATTGTTTACAGTTGCATCTTCGGTTTTATTGTCGTTGTCACCCCGCCATTATTTGAGTGATCGTTGTTGCTCTTGTTGATTTGTCGAGAATCGGCGCGTTTTTTTTGTCGAGTTTCAATACATTTTTATTCGGTTGCTCTGATGACGATTCCTCCCCCCCCCCCCGTCCCCCACCCCCCACCCCCCTGCCGTTGGAGTTCGTGTCTGTGACTTGTTTTTCCTCCTGTCATTAGGAAGAGTCGCCGGTGCGCTCGATGCGTGTGTGTACGTCTGCGTGCGTGTGCGTATGTGTGCGTGCGTGTCGCCAGGGTATTATCCGGCGCTCGTTTAAAAAAAAAAAAAAAAAAAAAAAAAAAAAAAAAAAAAAAAAAAAAAAAAAAATGGGGGGGGGGCGGGGGTATGAAAAAAAAGTCTACAGCGTGTAATTGGCTGTAATAGATCCTTGGGCTAAAAAATGGCGGAGGTAACATAGACAAGATTAACATTTCCCCGTGGCTTCGGGAGTGGCGCTGGCTGGGATTGGCGGTTCGAAGGGGGTCGCCGGGGGGGGGGAGAGGCCGACCGAGTCCGTGGGTCAAGGAGCCGGACCGGGTCACGGCGCGAGTCCTCCTGGGATCGGGTCTCGCGAGGGGGCCGCCCTTACTCACCACAGCGAAGGGGGGGGGCACTGCTTGGAGTCGCAGTGACACCGTTTGACGGGCAGAGGAAAGAACAGCGGGATTCCTCCGTTCCCAAATACCCAACCGGAACTTTCCCCCCTCCTCCTCCTCCCACTTTCGCTTCATTCATCCTTTCCTTCTTCCTCCCCCCTCCCTCCTCCCCATTTACACTTCATTCATCTTTTCCTCTTCCCCCCCCCCCCACTTATACCTCATTCACCCTTTCCTTCTTCCCTCCCCCCTTCCCACCAACCCCTCCCCCCCCCCCTTCTCCCCCCCTCCCGTAAAGTGCGCCCGCAGACAACGGCCAACCCCCCCCCCCCACCCGCGCACAGCATGGCTTTGACGCGCGGAAATACGAAGGAAATGGGACTCTTTTTCCCCCCCGCTCGTTGGAGGTCATGCGCCTTGGAGGATTGTCGCCTTGGAGGGGGGAGGGGGAGGGGGAGGGGGAGGCGAAGGGGATTGGGAGGATTGGGGAGTATGGAGGGGGGGGAGGTAGGAGTAAGGGAGGTATGGGGATAGGGGCAGTCCGGAGGCAGGAGGGATGGCGAAAGGGGGTAGGGGGGATGGGAGGATAAGAAGGGGGGAAAGGGGTAGGGGGGATTGGGGGGGGGAAAGGGGTTAGGGGGATAGATAGAGGTATGGAGGGGGGGCGGTCAGCGTAAGGGGGTTAGGGGGGATGGGGGAGTTTGGAGGGGCGAAAGGGGGTTATAAGGGGAGGTAAGAGAGGGGAGGGGGAGAGGCGGAAGGGGGGATGGGGGAAAGGGGGATGGGATTGGGGGAGGTATGGGGGAGGGGGATGACGAAAGGTTATAGGGGGAGAAAAGAGGGGAGGGCGGGCGTGAAAGGGGGTTAGGGGGATAGGGGGAGATCCAGATGTCCGTAGGGGGGGGGCGGGCCGGCGAGGACAGGAGATTGGGGGGGGGAGGTTTAGAAGGAGGGGGTAAGGTACGTGAAGGTTGGGGAGATCTGTGGGGGAGGTGAGGAGGGTAGGAGAGGGGAATGAAAGGGGGTGAAGTATGGAGAGAAAAGGGAGAGGGAAGAGAGCAAGGGAAGTAGAGAATGGGACAAGGATTTAGTCATGTCAGATGGACTAAGTCATGTCTTAGGAGGGAAAACTGAACCAGGATAAACTTGTACGTAATGAAATGTGGAATGTTCATGTCAGGAGGAAGGTCTTGTCATCGGTGTGGGTGAAAGCGCTGTCCACGTCCGGAACTGTCCTTGCATCGATCATATACACATTTTTCTTTCCGTCGACTCACCCACCCACCCAACATCTCCCCCCCACCCACCCATCCCCCCTCCCTCCTGTCCTCTCCTTCCTTTACTGTCCCCCTTCCTCCCTCCTTCCTTCCTCCCCTCCCTCCCTCCCTCCCTCCCTCTCCCTCCCTCCCTCCCCTCCTCCTCCCTCCCTCCCTCCCTCCCTCCCCTCCTCCCTCCTTCCTTCCTCCTTCCTTCCTTCCCTCCCTCTCTCCTTCCTTTCCCTCTTCCCTCCCTCCCTCCCTCCCTCCCCTCCCCACTCCCTCCCTCCCTCCACACCCGGCCACCCTTCACCGCCTTTCCGACCCTCAGCTCCATTGCAGGTGAAATGCTCTGCCCCAAATAAATTTCACATGTCAGTAACGTGTCACGGGATTCTTTGCCGCTTCGCCCCCTTGCACAGCCTGCAACAACGGCAATAATAACGACGCCATAACAGTATTGCGTTTATGATTACCACAGCGGCGGCGGCACCATCATCACCACCAGTAACAACAGGACAATAACAGAACAACAGGAGGAGCCCTAACAAGCAAACAAAAAAACAAGCATCAACAACAAGCAGGATAATTTTGGAGTGCACTGGCCACAATAACAACAACAGCAAAATCCGGCGCGCATCGGTAACAACAACGAAAAAAACAACAACAACAAAACAAACAAAAACAGCAACAGCAACAATAACGAAAACAGCAACAGCAACAACAACAAAAAACAGCAACAACAACAAAAAACAGCAACAACAAAAAACAGCAACAACAACAAAAAAACAGCAACAGTAACAACAAAAAACAGAACAACAAAACAAAAACAGCAACAACAAAAAGCAGCAACAACAACAAAAAACAGCAACACCAACAACAACAAAAAACAGCAACACCAACAACAAAAAAACAGCAACAACAACAACAACACAGCAAACACTAACAACAAGAAGAAAAAAGTGTGCATCGACAACAACAAAAAACAGCAACAGCAACAACAACAAAAAACAGCAACAGCAACAACAACAAAAAAACAGCAACAGCAACAAGGAAAAAAAGTGTGCATCGCCAACAACGAGGGTCACGTGACCAGGGGCGCCCCGCGGAGTCTCGGTGACAGCGAAGGAACGTCGGACAAACGAGGCCAATTTTGCTCGCCAACTCGATGGATTTGCCGGCGTGCAACATTTTCGTGCAACGCGGCGGAAACTCGGCGCGGTGGGGGGGCGGGGGGGGGTTGGGGGGGTGTGAGCGTGATTCGGGGTATGGGAAGTACAGGGGGTAGGGGGTGGGGGGGTGGTGGGGACGGGGGAGGGGAGGTGAGGGGTTGGAGGGTGTGATGGGGATTGGAGGTTGGGGTTCAGGGGTTGGAGGTGGAGGGTTGGGGGTGGTGGTGGAGGGTGATGGGCGTGGAAGTGGTGGAGGTAGGGGAGGTAAACACTATATATTATGAGACATATTAACCGACATACATACGTACATATATACATAATACTTTATACATTGTGCATAATACATGGAGACATAGTACACACACGCACGCGCGCACACACACACACACCACACACACACACAACACACACACACACCACACACACACACACACACACACACACACACACAATCACACACACAATCACAATCACCCACCCACCCCCAACAATACCCACCCCCACACACAATCACCCACCCCCACACACACAATCCACCCACCCACCCACCCCACCACACACACACCACCAATCACCCTCCCCCACCCACCCCACACAATCACCCCCCCCCCCCACACGCACGCACACACGCACACACGCACGCACACACACCAACAAAGGCCGACGAACACGGCGACTCCCGGAAACCTCAGCGGCCTTTCCCGGAACCGAACCCGTCCGTCACACACGCGACCAAACTTCTAACAGCCGTGGGAGTCGTGTTAACATTAGTACCACTCCGTAAGGCTTGCATTATGCATGGGGTCGTCAGGCGGCAGGACCTCGGGGACGGGGGGTGGGGGTGTGGGGGGTTGAGGGTGGGGTGGGAGGGGCTCACGTCATGCGGAGATGGAGGGGGGGGAGGGGGGGGGAAGGGGGGGGAAAGGAGGGGGAGGGGGGGGGTGGGGGATGGAGTTGGGAGGGGTAGGGGTGGGAGAGGGATTTGGGAAAGGAGTGGATGGGAGAGGATGTGGGAGGGTATGGGGAGAAGGAGTTGGGGAAAAGGGTGGGTGTGTGGGAGGGATAGGAAGAACTAAAAGAGGGAGAGAAGGAAAGGTGAGGGGAAAAGAGGGCAGGAGTGAAAGGGAGTGAGGGGAGGAGGTAAAGGCAAGAGGGAAGGAGGGAAGAGGTTTGGGTAGGGGAAGGGGGGGGGAGGCATGAGAGGGAACGAAGAAAGGAAGGATGAAGAGAGGGGACAGGCTTGAGAGGGAGGGAGAGGGGAAGGGGAGGGGAAGTTGACTCAGCGTCGTGGGGAAGGGAGGGGAGAGAGAGAGAGAGGGAGGGGGTGGGGGTGGGGGCCGGAACGAAGGCATGCGTGAGGGAAGGTACAGCGTGAAATATGAAAGGTAGGAATAATCTAAAAGCTCATTATGTTAAGAAGATTTATTTCTTAAGAGTGCCTGAGTAGGACGTCGGATTAGGCCGGAAGGGCGTGCACTGCTGGTGGGGTGGGGGGGGAGGGGGGAGATGACGAAGGTGTAGGGGGGAGGAAGGGGTCGAAGGGGAGGGGGTGAGGGTGGGGTGACGGGAATGGTGATAGGGAAAGGGGGGGGGGGTGGATGACGAAGGGTGGAGGTGGGTGAGGGGGATTGGGGTGAAAAAAAGGGGAGGGTGATGGGTGAGGAAGGTGAACGGGTGAAAGGGGGGTGGATGAGGATGGCGAGGGTGCTAGGGAAACGGGTGGCAGTGACGAGGGTGGTAGATAAGGGTGATGCTAAGAAAGGTGATGGATAATGGGTGACGTAGATGGATATGTCTAAGGTGATAGGAGAAAGGAGAGTAAACGAAATAACTTAAAAGATGATATTGGGGACAGATGAGAGAAAATAGGGAACAGCAAAAAAGCCAAACAACAAAAAAAGGGAATAAGACAGAACTGAATGATAATAATGATAAAAAAAATTGAAAAACATGCGCGGGGGCCGTAAGACACACATTTTCCCTCTTCTTTTTTCTTTCCTTTTCCATTTTCCTTTTTATCACTCACGGTGTGTCGCTGCAGGAAGCCCCGGGTGAAGAAGGATAAGGCCAGAATCCTCGCCGTTCTGAGGACTCTCTCTCCTGCGTCCCGGAATACTTACCGCAGGACGCCCGGCATTACTGCGGTTCCCCAAGGGCGCCGTGAAGGAAACCAGGGAATCTTTTTCTTCCTTTTTTTGGGGGTGCTTGCTCGGGGAAAGTACTGGCGTTCTTCCTCGCGTATCGTCTTCCTTTTTCTTGCTGGCTTCTAGTTATTTTTTCTTAGAATCGTTCCTCTCGTTGACTTGTATTTCTCTCTTTTTTATTTTCTACTTTCCTACTCTCGCTGTTTTTTTTTCCTCTCTTCTTCCCTTCCCCTCCCCCGTCCTCCTACGAGAGTTGGCCTAGCCAGAAGACGCTTATTGAATGTATGTATACGTATGTATGTGTATTTGTGTCTGTGTGTGTGTGTCTGTTTGTGTGTATGTAAGAATGCACACACACAGAAAGTCGAGCAGGTACGGGAGGCGAGGGAAGGGCGGAGGGGGCGACAGAGAGCGAGGGGAGCGAGTGGGGGGGGGAAGTGGGGGAGGGAAAGCAGGGGAGGGGATTTATCCGGAGGCGAGGTCGTGGGCCGGAATCAAACCCTACGGGGGTGAAACGCCACGTTCGGTTGTCATATCGCCTCGGCCGGCCGGAGAGGTGCTCGCTCCCTCGCGCTAATATCGGCGGCCACCTGGAGACCGAATAATGTATATGGATGCTCCGGCGGTGGAGCCTCACTCCGGCGGGCGCGGCAGGTTGCTCTCGCGTTGTTTACGAAAATAACATTTTGCGGGCGCGCGGGCAACGGGGGGAACTTCATGCATGAGTGGGCGGTACTGCGCAAACTTTGTGGGCGGGAATACCTCTGGCTCCGGGATTCTCCTGCGGTTCGAGGCCCGGCTGTCGTCTGAGGCGGTGTGCAGACGTCCTCTCCTAAGGGCCGTTGGAGAGCCGCTGAGGACGCCGCTGCTCGGGACGGGGAACGTGAGGCATAAAAGCTCTCAAGGGGGAAAGTAAGAGAAATTCCATCCTTTGGAGAAATAAGGGAATGGTAAATAACCCGAATGGCGATAAGACGGCTCGGAAACCAATTTTATTTCACAGACGAGTAAACCGTTTGTTTGTGGGGTTTGTTCGTAACAAGAATGAGGTGACGATGATGAACAAGACGACGAAACAGTAGTTATCGCAGCGTAGAATGTTCACTAGTTTTCAAAAGCATGTTCGTGTTGTTCCAGCCGTTCATACCACTCCGCTTAAAGTGTGAACAGCCGCGAGATGATTTCATGTACGTGGTCCAAATAGGGAGATGTAGGTATGTTCCCTCCATGATCTGCAACGGAGGAATATAATGGTAAAGTTTTCCCAACATAAATCATGGCTGTTATTAGGTTTGTTGAAATTGTCCAAGGTCCTACTCAATGAAGATTCATGAATACGGACATATATATACCCAGAAATAAATAAATGTATGTTTATCTATCTGAGAGATATACCTTTATCTATCTGCCCGGTTGGTGGGCATGTCTAGACTGATAGACAAGCATTTATTTCTTTATCTGTGCATGACAAATATGCGAATATTCATTGGGTCGGTCCTCGCATAATTTTAACAAACCGGCCGAGTTTTGTTAGACAGAAAGGCGAAATGATAATGAAAATCTTGTCTGTTACTGATTTAAACTTTTCCTTCTTTTTCATTTTTCATTTTTTTTTTTAATTTCTCCTATTTCTTTTTTTTCTTTTTTTTTTTTCTTTTTTTCTTTCCCTTTTTTCATTTTTTTCCTTTTGTTTTTTTTTTTTTTTTTTTTTTTTTTCTTTTTT